>KZ506442.1:13830-51544 GCA_002844005.1 Limosa lapponica baueri
GAAGTGACCCGCACCCCGTCCTCTGCAGGGCTGGTTGTCCCCTGGGGAAAGGGACAGGGCTGGTGGCACTGGCCAAGCCCTGGCCTCGCTCGAGGCTGCCCGCGCCGGCTCGTGCGCTGCCCACGAGATGGCAGCAATATGTTTATGAATAATGCAGCAAGAGGCTGCAGCCCACTGCCATTTCACACGCGAGCCGCGCAACGCCACTCGCCTCTTCAGCTCTGAGAAAAAAAGAAAGAAAGAAAGAAAGAAAAAAACACCCACAACCCCACAAAAAACACCCCCAGCAACCAACACAACCCTCCTTGAATTCAGCCACAAAACGCTGGGAAAAATAAGCAGCTCCCACTCGTGGGTAAGCTGCCCGGATTGCTTTTTCGTAAGGTTCGGCGTTATCCAAGGCACAAGGTGCTTCTTGTGCACTCACGTGTTTGTCCAGGCCCTTATACTCAGCCACGCTTGTCCCCGAAAAAAATTATTTCACATGCATATTAAGCATTAACTGCTGTTATGTTTTATTTTTGCAATGCAGAAAATGCCTGTGGCTTGAAATAAATATTTTCTTTTCTGATGGACAAATAACATCTGCACTTCTGAAAGCTGCAGCGTAGCTGTCAAAAGCTAAGCGATTCACATAATTTCTTAAGAAGCACATGTGTATGAGCACACACAGACACTCATACCTATCACAGTCACTCACATCCGTCAAAAGCTGGGCTCTTAAAAAAGCGCGGTGAGCTATTATAATAATCATTTTTAGCAGACAGACATCTATGTACACACAATGTCAGATTTGGAGAATATGGGTTGTGGGGTTGGTTTTTTTTTTTTAAATCAGCCTGATCTTCACGGAAAACTTTGGCTCACTTTTTAATTTGATTTTGGAGTACTCTGGGGTTTCGTGAGACCCCAAGCTCTGGTGTGTCACAGGAGCTGGATGCCCTGATGCTTCATGGCCTGCAGTGAGGGCCAGGGCAGAGGAGATCTGCAACGCTGCGGGCAGCATCCCTGCGGCACCAGCCCCGTAGCAGCTCTGTCTGCATCCAGACTTTCAAGCCTTTTCAAGACCTCCATGAGTTGTTGAAGTTACACTTCTCAAGTGATTTTTTTTCCCAACACAGTGAATTTTTCATGATTTTTTTTTCATGGGACAATAATTGAAGAAAAGGAACCAGGCAACCATCTAGCTAAAATGATATTTAGCTACAAATCAATCAAAGTTTTGCTGAGATTTAGAATTTTCCTTCAAGTAGCCAGGTATGACAAAATGTTGCTTATCAGAAGTAGACTTCACTATTTCTAAAAAGCAATAACTTTTTCATATTATCAGTAAAATGGTGACTTGGTTTTGTTTGGGGTTTTTTTTTTTTTTTTCTTATAAAAAAATAAACTACTGTCCTGATTTTGTAGTCATAAAATACATGAGGCCTTGGCTGACACCACAGAGTTTTGTGTTACCCCAAAGCAGACACAGGAACAACAGAATGTGAAATATATTAGCAATAACTTTGTAGCAACTCTACTTCAGCTGCTCAACTTGTCAGTTTTATGACTAAAGTTGCTGTTCCTTGGAAGGTTTGGAAGTCTATTATAGAGATTAAATATTTAGAAATCATATTCTAGAGGCTGAGGAATCAGTTTCCCAAAGCCTTTAAAACAGCCCTGGTCAAAGTTCAGCGTCTTCCTGCCGAAACCTTGTCTATTTTCAAACTGCATATAGTTTGAAACAAAGTGCAAATGTTTTGGTACATACTATAAAAAAAGTTTTCTATGAGTCATTCTCTATAATGTGCCACTGGATTTACACATATAAAATCCAAGACCACCTAGTTTGCTGTCACTGCTTGTATTACAGAAGTAATGAAATATGTCCCTCTCCATCACATTTTTATTTTATTTTTTTTTTGGAGGGGAGACGGGCTTTTTTACCTGGTATTTCTTAAATCTTGAATATTTTTGTGCCTGTGTTTACAAAGCAACCTGAATTTCATTACACTCTCAACATACTCTCTTTGGGCTAATGTGGGTAAGAGAAAATCTAAGAGTGAAACACCAATGAGAGAAGGAAAACACATTCATCAGGATGGTTAAAGACCGATCATTGCTCACCTAGCACTTCTGAAACAAGGGTGAAACTGCAGATCCCATAGTTTATACGAGTGCCCCAATTACCAGAGTCTTGCTTAGTCTGGATTAGATGAAGCTCTTTTTCTTTCTCAGGTAGTGCTTCTACCTAATGTACTCTTTAATAACCAGGAGAACCTCTTTGGGTCTCAGGAGCAGCTATTGTCAACACAAGTAAACTGATTACAATTAAATCTGCCCTTTTCATACACCAAAAAAATGAAATAATTTAAAAAAAACAACAATCCAAGCATCTCTAAGTGTCTCTTAAGGCATCTCTAAGTGTCTCTCCTCTTTATCACCTTAAAACTTCATGTTAAAATCTTTTGAAGGCAAATTGACTTTACAATTTTGTAATGTTTAGAATGCATATTTTGTGCAATTTTCTATTTTCTGCAAAACTTTCCCTGCAATCACGGATATTTTTCTTCTTACACTATGTACTCTCTCACTTAAATTTTTGTTTTAATCAGCAACAAAAATTTGGCATACAGGTACACAACAAGAACACAGCTCAACTGCCATCACTTGCATATGGTCCTGCCCATTTTCACATGCTAAGAGCACCACTATAACAGCAGACTCCAAAAGCAAAGGTCATCGTCTGAACTGCTTGACACCTCAGAAAATTTGGGGACTCAAGTAAGGCAATGAACTAAAGAGTCCGGTCCCAGAAACCTGAAATAAGTATATTTAATGTATATTTAACAATGTGTATTTAAAGTCTCCACCATTCACAGCTCTGATTCTACATTTTGTTGGCATTTCTGCCAAATAGAGGAAGTATATGTGGCTTTCAAAATGAAAAACATTAAGAATAAATACAACTAATGGAAAGGGAAAAAAAAGGGGGGGGGGAAGGGGCAAAGAGCGAATAGATGTTCACAGGTCTTGTATTTGCGTTATAAAAGAAAATAGCTAATATATGGAGAGGTCAGGAGACTGTCTGCGTCCATCCACTAGGTTTTACTCAACATTTTGGCAGGGGCTTTTCTGGTAAGGTCACTAACAAGGAGTTGAGAGAAATAGAAACACAATACAGAGATCATTCTACATTGCCGTATTGAAGATCACGGAATCATGGAATTGTTGGAGTTGGAAGGGACCTTCTAGAGATCATCTAGTCCAACTCCCCTGCCAAAGCAGGATTGCCCAGAGCACATCACTCAGGACTGCATCCAGGCGGGTCTTGAAAATCTCCAGAGAAGGGGACTCCACACCCTCCCTGGGCAGCCTGTTCCAGGGCTCTGTCACCCTCACCGTAAAGAAGTTCTTCCTCATATTTGAGTGGAACTTCCCATGTTCCAGCTTGTGCCCGTTGCCCCTTGTCCTGTCACTGGGAACCACTGAAAAGAGTCCGGCTCCATCCTCCCTCAACCCACCCTTTAGATACTTAAAAGCATTAATAAGGTCTCCCCTCAGCCTTCTCTTCTCCAGGCTAGAGTCAAGCCTTTCCTCATTAGGGAGATGCTCCAATCCCTTAATCATCTTTGTTGCCCTACGCTGGACTCTTTCCAGTAGTTCCCTGTCTCTCTTGAACTGGGGAGCCCAGAACTGGACTCAGTATGCCAGTTGTGGCCTCACCAATGCAGAGTAGAGGGGGAGAATGACCTCCCTCGACCTATTGGCCACACTCTTCCCTATGCAGCCCAGGATCCCATTGGCCCTCTTGGCAACAAGGGCACATTGCTGGCTCATGGATAGTTTACTATCCATCAGGACCCCCGGATCCTTCTCAGAAGTGCTTTCCAGCAAAATCTCCTGCTTATACCAATAAAACCAGTGTACCTCTTACTTAAAAATACACACTTGAATATCGCTAAGATGATGATTAAGACTGTTTCTTGTGCTTTTTCAAAAACTAATTATAAGTTTATTATTTAAAGAACCTCTTGCTGACACCATCTAATAACTGTGTGATGTGGCTAAGTCTTTTAATTAGGAAAAAATATATTGAGGTCCCTGGGATAGAAATTAAACTGCAATCACAGCAGTAACCTCCAGAAGTGGGCAAAATGCTATACAGATGTTTTAAAACCACTCCAGGTCCATCCACTGCATCACTAATTCAAAGCCAGCAGAGGTTACTCCAGACCTTGGAAGAGCTGTGGGCAAGAGCATCCTCAGGCTCAGGAAACAGCCCTTTCTCCAGGGCAGGTTTGGGATTTAGAACGTGCTCCAGCCACTGATAAGGACCACCAGAAGCTTCACATCTCACTAAGGGCAAGGTGACTCTCTTAGATTTGCTTCCTCTATACAGCATTTACATTTAAAAATATACAAAGAAATCCAAAAACTGATCCCAACCCAAGCCCCTCCACATGGCACTCTCAGTGCTTCCTCTGGAGAGATCATGGAAAAGAACACGATCCCTCCCATGGCAAAAAGCGGTGACTTAAAACATTCCTGGGAGGCATCCAGATACTACACTGATCCTACAGTATGTAGAACAAAATAGCTTATCATTCAGATTATCCTCTTGGACAGAGCTGGATAGCTTCAAGGACAAGGGAGTTACCCTAGATCCGCGCCATAAATGTTATTATATATGAAACAGCTGCAAGATAAATTCTTTCATATTACACATAGGTACAGTTGTACTTTCAGCTGTCTCACTGTTGAAATACTGTACGTCTTACACGGATTTCTCTATTTGTAAAATACACTTATAATTCTTAGTAGCGTATGAATGAGTAACCCCTTACAGCTGCAGTATATTTAGAAAAAACACCAAATCACGCAAGACCCAGGGCATAGAACTCCAGAAACTCTTCATATGAAACCTTCCTACAAATGAACTTAGTAAACAGGGAAAAAAAAATATTACTAAAGAAACTAAAAAATGTCTGTTAGTTAAATGAATCACGCTATTAAGAGAACAAAGCAGCTTCACCAATTCCCAAGTATGCTGCTTCTGACCTTTTTTTGCACTCTTCACCTCTCTCCTATTTTTCCTTTTCTTTTTTTGAATCATCTGAGAGAAATCTTCCAAAAACCTCTTCAAGGAAATAGACTACAGCCACAAGACTTCGTGCTAATGGTGCTCCAGAACTATGAAGCCAGAGGTCAAGAGCGTGTCTTACACGACGTCTGGGCTGGATTTGAAATTAAAAGGGCTGCTTGACTTAGAATAGAGGATGAGTAAAACAGGGGAAAGGATAAACTCCAGTTGAAAAGTTTACTAGAAGCAGAAAACATTGAATATTGAGAAAATCTGTAAACTAACCTAGTTACTCGTGCCTCAGCAGCCATATTAGTACTTACTGAAAAGCAGCCCATCGTGTTATTTTCTTTTTTGATAACCCACATCAAAATGCACCTACCCAACATCAAACTAAGCCAAGTAAAGGAGAGAGGAGAACGACAGAGTGACATAGGCGCTGTTTCTGTTCCAGTTGCTGACTGACAACACTGCCATCCCTTAACATGGTTTTATTTAGTTATTACAACCATCTCTCTGTAAATGACACTTAGGATTATTTAAGATTATGTTGTAATCCTTTTAATCCTCAGTGCTTTAAATTTCAGGCTAAACACCAAAGAGCAAACTAGCACTTAGCAGAAATATTTAAAGCATGTGATTTGAACATAAATCTTCTTTTATTCACCACTCCTCTGATGAAGACCTAGTGTATCGCGTCATTCAGCCAGCGAGAACAAACAGCACGGTGTCTCACTGCAAACTGCTACCTTTCCCCACATCATGTGAAGCTGTTTCTAACCAGTTCTTTTCCCTGATGCTAGTTATATCATTAATAAAATAAATGAGGGAAAAATCAGAAGGTTATATTTTATAAGATGTGCATATTTTCAGTTACTATTAAGGAAAACTTGAAAAAAACCTCCGCGTAATATGTTCATCAAGAACAGAAATAGATTGCATGCACAAATTGGATAGTGTGAGAGACAGATCAGACTTATCCTGTTAAAGAGGGAGTAGCTCAATTAAAATGAGTGGAGTAACACTGCTGAAAACCTCATGATCAAGACCAGAAACCCAAATCTGCCTGAATATAATTTACTAGTAGTTTCCTCTTTTTTTTTTTTCCCCCCTGCATCGATCATGTTTCCAATTAGTTTTCTTTATGATACTCCTATACTCCATCTTCTTGTTACCATCCATTAACTGTCATATGCTTAGATTTTAAATTCAAGATTTCCTTCTTTTTCTTCAAACCAAAATCTCAATAGTCATTTTCTATTTCTAATCTATAATTCATGAACACAAATTGAGCACCCAGGCTAAATCAAACTCAAAATTCTGCGTCTACTCCTAGTACAACATATTAGCAGAAAGCAACCATTGCTCTGCTTGAATCAGAAAATAATGTTTTATTATTCAGAAAGTAATGAAACAAAACCCCACCAACTATGCTTTCTTGCCATGCTTTGAAGATAAAATCACACTTATTTCTGATCATTTCAGAGTTAGGCAGCTAATGTATTTAATCACATGGCAATGCAATGCATCTATATTTAGGTCACAAAAAAAAATTTAAAAAAAATCACGCATGTTCTTTTCATTTCAACAAAGCTATGAATAAGTAGACATATATTATCAATCTTATTCCCACCCACTAGGGATAAGTGGATCATCAGAAGTGTTTCCTGAAATATTCAGTACCCAGGTACAAACTGACCTCTCCGCTTTCGAACTCGCCTTGGATTCCCTCCAGACTATCTCATAAATCTTCGCTCTCTCTCTCTAGTCCCCTTCCCACTCTATCTGCTCATGTAGCACCAGTCTCGTTCAGTCCTTTCCTTTCCCAAAATGTCACCACTACTGATGCCAAAGCCTTCTCCTCTTTCGCTCTTACCATCTGGCATAATCTTCTTGTAGCTCTCTGTCTAAACAATGCTCCATCCCTTTTCAAAATGTGTCTTAACATATGTCCTTCCTCCCATGCTTTTACTTCTTAATGTCTCTCCCACTCACTTATTGGCTTGATGAAGACACGTTTTAATGGGTTCAAACAGTAGTGCATGAGTTTCCTTTCTCACATTATTCTGATTCAGTGGAAGTACACCTCACACTAACAGAAGTGAGAAGAAAATGCATTGCAAAGTCTTCATACCACCAGTTTGGTAAATCAATAACAGAGCTTCATTTGTCTTTACATTGGAAATGTATTAGCTGCAATGAATCACCGCTCCAATATGCATTTCCAAACAGAAATTTTGCTTACTGCAAAATGAGGAATAAACCCTAGAAGCTCAGAAGACTTGTCAGTGTGCTCAGGGGGTTGCAGGAGTGAAGGCTAAGGTTATACTTAATCACGTTCCAAGTGAAAAAGCTGAAGATTGACAGCAAAACCAAAATATTTATTCTAAAAATACCTAGGAAATTACAAAGCTCCAAGTGTTTTCTCAAGACAACCTGAAGGATGTGGGGGGTATAAAAGCATAAGTCTCACTGTCTTGAAGACAAGGAATATTGCTAAGTATTGCATGCGCTTCGGAAAGATGTCTAGAAAAATAAACCTTGAAAAAGTCTCTGTAACACCCAGTTGACCCAAAGAGGTTTCCTTTCAAGAAGCCATGTACAGTCCCTTAGGGGGTTTGGTGTGTGGCGGCCTGTTCTTAAACCCTGGACCCAGACACAGTTGGTTCCTCCAGCATGTTTCACTTGGTGATGATGCCAAAGGACTTTCTGGTAACTAACAGTATCCTGACCCTGACATGTTCCCTTCTGTGTCTCTCTTTCCTTTATTGTTTGTATTTTTAAAAATTCTTAATGTTAAAACTCTGGGAAACAACTCTGTTCATAGAGAATAATATTTTGATGTGGCTTGATGCAACTTTTAGTGAAACAAAAAAAAAAACACAACCCTTTCTACTGATATTCATGGGAGCTGGATTATGTCCAAAACCTGAAAATGTTGCAATAAACTATTTTAGCCCCTAGATCCTGGAACGTTAACCTTGCAGTAACGCTTTTCTCGTCCTTTCATCTTCTTGGGCCTTGATCCTCCCTTTCAATTCAATGGGATTTAGATGAAGTAATTAAATAATATTATTTTCCATCAATGAAGAATAGTCCTATGAGAAATACATGTCCTTCTATGCTGGCCCTGACAGAGGCAAGCTTTTAAAATCCTCCCCTCCCCTTCCAGACATGAACCTGGGTCATCACCGTCTGAGGACCCTGAACAGCAATAAAAATAAACAGAGTAACCACACTGTGTTGGAGCAATGCTTGTATAAGCAGTTTGAAGAAGTTGTGTTTATGGAAGTCCTTTAGGTCAAGATTCTAGGCCTGAACCCAAAACAATTACCTACTAAGTTTTAAAAACAAATGGAATATAGAGCATTAATCAATAAATCAACAGGTTCTCAAGTGTTTAGGAGACTCAGTCATCAGAAATCCTTCTCTTAGAAAAATAGTAAACCGATGCTTGATAAAATGTTACACTCCTGTACTGGTAAGAAAAATGCTGTATTAAATCAGTCTCTAGATATTAAACCCAAGGAAATAAAACCTACCTCTTAACAGAGTTTAGACTCAAATGAGCAATGAAATGCATACGTTGCCTCTTACCTGAAAGACGTTCTTTCTGCTGGATTTCTCTGAGGTCCACTCAATGCGAGCACCACACAAATCCACACACTCGGGTTTATATCCTGGTTTCTGGAATGAAAAAAAAAAATCCACCATGAATATGGCTTGACTTTTCACAAATGGGCACAGTTATCAGATAAAACAAGGACAGATCAAGTTCAAGTGACAGATTATTGTAACACAGCTGCTGGTATTACTGAAAAGAGTTCATTATTGCCTGGCATCATGAAATAACCACTCCTTAAGGTGGTTACTTAGGTTGACACCATATTGAGGTGTCTTAACTCAGAAATAAGGTTCTTATACCAGGTACATAATTTTAAAAAATAATTAGATGGTTTAAAAACCAGTCTAATATAACATACAGTAGATCAAAACACAAATGCATACACATTGACCAGATATTTTAGATGCTTACTTTGCAAAACATCTTGAAAAACCTTTGAATTGAAAAGGTAAAATTTTGTGGTTTTTCCAAATGCAAATTTAAACTGATGCAGTTGGAAAGGACAGAAATTAGAGAAGAACATACATCGTATCTGTAAGACAAGCTATCTCCTTTCTCCAAACAAATTATCATTTCTAGCTCCTAAAAAAATAAAAAAAATAAAAAAGAGGCTTTAAGGGCATGTGTGACACCCAGAAAGAGCTCAACACTTGGGTAGCTCCACACACTTCACTGCTTCGCAGTGTCGGTCCCTGCATCCCGGAGTGACACAGCTCTGCCTTCCCAGCTCCTCCGTATGGATGCAAATAATTTGAAGAGCAGATTTGTTTGCCTGTATCATTTACGTTGCTGGGAGTTGGTGTAAAGCACAATAATCCTCATTTGCCATCTAAGCTCCTTCTCTAGGGACTCTGACTGTGCAGGAGTTCTGGTAAAGTGGTAAAGTCCGTGTGGTTTAGAGTAGCCTTCGTAGATTAGGTTATTGCACATCCCAGACAATGATAAAAATACTACTCTTAACCATATAAAGCACTAATAGGTCCCTTTTGGGTAAGATATGAAGTAATATCCACATAACATAATTAATCAGCTTGATGCATCTTTTTTCCTCTGTTGTTCTTCAACCATTTTACCTTAAAAAATGGCGTTGGTGATAAAGAAAACGGACTTAATAGAAGAAGTTACAGTGGCCAGTCCACCATCAACCACAAAATCAGCTTTCCAAAGATTGCTCACTGAATTTCTCTGATGTTGTTATTAAAGGCTTAAAAAAAAAAAATTCTACAGAATGCTTTTGAGATGGGTAGAAAAGGACCTATTTAGGTTAAAAGAAGCAGAGTAAGAAATCCTGGTCAAGTAATTTGCAGCCAGAGTCTCTGGCATTTTTCAGTACTGGAGTTGTAATTATCTTCTACATTTGCCAAACCATAAAACCACCGTGGTTCAGCTCCTCTAAAACTGACAGTCCTGCATGTCTTTGTTCCTTCTTTTTATTATTATTTTTTTTTTAATAGAAAAAATATGCTATTCAAAACAGAAGGATGTTCTTGCGGCTAAACCACTGGAAGAGCAGGGTTTGGACTTTTTTTCCCCAGCTCTGCCTCAAATTTCCTGCCTGGCAAGAACTTAACCTTTCTGAATTTTTAATAACAGATCAAAAACTGCAGTATTGATAGTTGACTTTACAAAGAATTTGTGAAATTTAATCTGTTAATATCTGCATGGCAAAAGCGACAAAGTTGAAAAACAAACAGACAAACATCAACCTACACAAATATTCAAATGGGGAAAAAAAAAATTAATTTTCATTATTCCAGTGCTATATTTTGTAAATAGGGCTATGGTGCCTACTTGGACTAGATCATTCTCCTTGGCCAGGAGATAACCCCTGGGAAGTTTCCTTCCCTGGACTCCATGCAATGACCAGGTCTGCAGCTGTGCAACCCATCATGAACACGCAACACATCCTGGTCAAAGTGGGTTACCTTGCTTGTTTGGAAAAAATTGCCCAAAAGAACAATTTGAGTCTGAAAATACTTTAACAAAGAAGGGCAGCTTCATTCTATCAGTGGAAAGATGTGAGAAATTTTGGAAACACACAATGAGATGACAAGAAGAGATTAAAATGTAGACAAAAAACAGACAAAGTTTCTTGATAGTGAAGGCTACTGGGCTACAGAATATTTTCCTCAGGAAAACTGCCATGGCATTTCACAGTGAAGTGGGAAAAAACAATGGAAACCCCAGGGAAGTTTTGTAGGAAGGTGGAATAGTGAACTCTATAGGATTTTACCATCTCTCATTTCTATGGTTGTACAAAAAAAGTATGCAACAGCAGAACTTGGACTCCTCTGTGCACTCAGTGCACACACAGTTTAATTTTGTTGTTGTAGCAATCTGGAGTTTGTTTATAGCTTGGATTTTGTAATAAGCAGAAGAAAATTATAAGTATGTGCATCTGCCTTTCCAGAAAGGATGGGATGGTGTTGGAAAAATGAACGCCCTTCTGTTATGTACAATAATCAACTGGAAAACTTCTCTTTTTGAGAAATTTAGCAATTCTGCCCGTAACGGGATACGAGGTGTCTATGACCACCATATGAGATTCATGGGTTCAGCATTGTATAGGTGAAGCTTCTGATGAAAACTACACGCAAAACCACCCAGATTCATCAAGCCTGAAACCGTCCACATCAGCCCTTCTCCTGCACCTGGGGGAAGGACAATGGGAAGCCCTGCTTAAATCCAGAGGGACCCCGGGAAAATTGCCTAGAAATTAATTCTGGCCTAAACATTGTCCTGTTACGTAGCTTGCTTTCCAATTTCTGCATTACCCAGAGACACTGCGAGGGAGGAAGTTAAGGTTACTGCGAAAGCCTGAGCCCTCTGCGTCCTTGCTTTGTGTTTTGCAGTCAGAGCAATTATGTTATATCAGTGTTGTTGGAGGGGGTTATGCTGTAAATTGATACAAGTGTCTGCTACAATGAAATCTTCCTAAACATGAATATGGATTTCAGCAGCATTTTCACTCACTAAATTACTTTGCAGATGGGCTAATAACCTGAGGTTAAAATAACCTCTGTTGAATAAACTATCTCAGGGAATAAACAGACTACTTTTTCTTGGTCAGAAAGACCAACTGATAATAGAATTTAACACTGGTAGGAGAGAATGGAGCTGTGATCCTTTGAGATCACAATGTCCTTAATTTAAAATGAAAAGCAAGTTATATTCATATCAATGCTAAAAAAAAAAAAAAAGGATATCAAAAGCATGACCACAAATGATCAAGGCAGCATCAAAACACAATGATTTAACTACATGGCATGCAAACTTGCATTTTCAGTAATATTTGCCAACAAAGTAATTTTCTGAATATCTCCTCCATGTGCTTTAATTGTTGTGCTCTATTACTAATAAAACTACCAGATACCGTCACTGCCTTCAACAGAAAGATCTCAGTCTTCTCCACGCAAATCAATAGGAAAGTTGTTATACTGAGTCTTACATCTACAATCATACAAAGGAACAACAAAAAATTCCTTTTAGTTATTACTAGTTCTTTGTGTTAGAATATTAAAGATTTTCGTAAATATAATTTTAAATCACCTCTAAATGTTTCTTATCACCAGGAAAAGAGGTATGATTAGGACGTGCTTCCATTTCCCTCTCTCCTGTTGTCTTTACTGTGAAGTATCATTCCTCTTATAATGATACTGTCTTATTCTAAATTTTCACTTCATGTACAGTATTTAATAATTAATTATTAATGAATTAATATCTTTATAATACAAAGGAACATTAATCTTTTTGTTAAGTCACATCATTTTCCTGCTAACAATAAAAATGCTTTGTTATGAGTCATACTGTCGTGAATGAACATTGCTTCTATTACATTATTTAATTAATGGTTGAGCTCCCCTTTTTCCAAAGTAAACTACAGATGGAAAAAATAAAAAGTAAAAATCAGTAAACAAATGATTTCTAATGAAGCCTTTTTTGTATTATTTCCTTTCCACTATCAAAATTATATTTGGTTAAATGGTTTCCAAAGGAAATAAGCATTTCATTTGCTTTATCAGATGAGATCAACATGCCGGTTTAGCTTTTTTGATGTGTGAAATTTGGGGTTAGGAAATTGGGTAATAAGATTTTGAATACTGACAACTCTTGTTGTTTTCAAGATTTACCCAATTTATTTATTCACCATTGCATAGAAGTTATGTGCAATAGACAGAAAATGTAACTTAAACAGCTTTTTC
This sequence comes from Limosa lapponica baueri, assembly GCA_002844005.1. Taxonomy (NCBI): domain Eukaryota; kingdom Metazoa; phylum Chordata; class Aves; order Charadriiformes; family Scolopacidae; genus Limosa; species Limosa lapponica. Next base: position 26,723 of record KZ506442.1, read on the forward strand.
TAACCTAGTGAAAGTTGAGTTCACAGTGTTCAGATCTAACATGGAATAAAAAAAAAGAAAAAAACTTTTTTTTTTCCTTATAATGAGCAAAATATGAGTTCAATATGTCTGTGTTCTTCCTAACATAGGAAGCAGAAGATGATATCTCGCCAACTGTGAGCACTGGCGATGAAGAAAAACTTCAGGGAAAGGGACAGACTTCCCAGAAGATCCTTTCTCATAACACACCTTAATTTTTTGAGTTAAACAGATTGAGATCTGGGCCAGAGGCATATTCTGCAGGCAAGTCTACTTTAGCATCTAAATCCTTAAACAGGCAATGGGAATTTCAACCATGTGGAGCAGACTCAGAGCAAAATCAAGTCTCCTATGTGTTGAATTTCCACTGGTCCATTTATCTTCTGGGATTTGGGTGAGCGCTTGCAAAGAGAGATGAGAAGAAGCAGCAGGTAGAAGTGTAAGCCAGCTAGCAAATTATAAGATTAGTTCTAATAAGTTCACCTGCAACTTCTTTTTGTTTTAATAACTTCAAGGAAAACATGATTTTTAAAAAAAAATATTAATTCAAGCTATACTATTTTCATGGTTTTGGAAAAGTAGTATTTTCCTGCTGTACAGGCACAAACACAAGCAGAAAGTACCAGATATCATCCTGTACTTGTTTATATTGTTTGGTCTATTTTTATTTTTCTGTGACCCTTATCTTTCCAAAAAAGCAAGGCATGAAAAGGTGTTCTTTAAAGCTGATTTATGGCAGGTGGCATTGATAGATCAAGAATATATAGAAGAAAATGTTTGTATCACCTGCCATGGAAAAAAATGGCTTATTGTTTGTGACTCCTGCCAAAGAGAGCACCTTTGTGGCCACCCATCACGCCAATGAGATTTGGCAGGTTTGATCAGGCCTTGAGAGCCTTTCACAACGGGGCTTTGTCAAACCTGTCCCTCCGCTGCCCACAGTGTCACACATTTACCGAATTCCCCCTTTTCCTGCCCACATTCAGGTTCGTAGGCTCAAACTCGGCAGTAACTAGCACTGAAGGGGTATGTGCCGTTATTGCTTGCTCAATGTAGCTGTCACATCTCCGAAGACTAAGATCGGTGGTCTTTCCTTGGGGCACAATAAAAAGGTACTGCAAATTTCACTTTGTAGTAACTACGGGCTACAGAAATTGCATTAGCTGCATTAGATGGAGTCATAGAAATATTCAGGAAGGTTAGCAGGATATGGTAGATGTCACATTTATACTATGATAAAAAATCACTTTGCTAACTTTTAATGTTTTCTGCTTTGGTAACACCCTATATTAAGGTGCCATTTATAAATAATTTATTATTATTTATTAATGTATAAGCCACTTTATAGGATGGTAGATAACAACTTAAATTCATGTATTAAAGATGCACATACATGGTTTAATACAATTTACGTCTCACAATATCCTTTGCAACAGATTCTCATCGCATCATCTGTTAAGCATTTATTACTAATGCATTTTATAACATACTTTATAATACATTATTTGAGGAAGTAGCTGCATTTAGTGATCATTTTCATAAATAAGAATAAAGCATTTATAAATGGCACCTTAATTTAAAGTGTTACCTTCACATTACTGGATAGTCACTCACCATTTGTCTCACTTTGCAATTATTCTCAAAATGCACCTCTTAATAAAGGACATGCTAAGTCCTATTTCTTCTCATACACTCCATCTGATTAAAAGTTTATCAAGGCATTTTCCTTCAGCTGGTCTCAAACCTTTGAAGGTTGTCAGCTTGCTCCGAATTTGTCTTATGTAAACACTGAACTTTTTATACTGAAATAACAGTTCCAAGGAAGCTGAAGATATCGGATGATTGATTGCCTACCAGGTTGGCCAGTGCCGGCTGCTTCGATTCTTTGTAGAATTCCATTTTCCGAGCTGTGAGGACAATCCAGGACGTGGACCAGTTTTTCCTTAAAAATAAAATAAAATTTAAAAAAGAAAAAAATCAGTAAGGCATGCAAGCAGGAGGTAAAAAATGCTCCATTTGTAGACTTGGTTTTTAATTATTTAATGTCAGAGACAAAAATGGTCTAAAGTCAGTATCAGCAGTGCAATTCCACCAATACTGATGGAGTTGCACCATCCTAATTATACCTGAATGTGGCACAACAAAGCTTGAAGGCTGTCTTTCTCCCCATTTAAGTTTTAAAGCCTATCTATGTTCCTTTTCCACCCAAGTGCCTTAATGACAGGCAAACAGTAGGATTATTCACACGTGCTTAAAGTTCACACATACTTAGAGGACTCCAATAGCTGGTGCTCTTCTGGTAACTAATACTTAAAATAGAACCGAGAAGGAAAAACATGATTTTGATCTGACTATACAGAGCTCAGGAAAGGATCTATATTGAAAAATCCCAAATACTTTCTCCTTCTCATTAAATAAAAAATTTACAGGAGAGTAAGAATGATAAGAACGATATCTGAGAGAGGTTTAAGTAAGCATTAAACATCAGGAGTTCATGGTACAGCCCTAGAGAGCTGTCAGACTGCTGGGGCCAGGGAGAAGTCAAAATACACATGGATATGTGAAACAGTGTCCCCTGACGCAGAAGAACATAATATTCAACTCAGAAGAAAATGCTATTACATACATTACATATAACGTGACGTTTCCAACCACCACATAATCATAAACAAGCAGATCTGGTCTGATGGAAAACTATTTTTAGATGAAGGTCTCAAGTTTGGCCTCATATTGGAGGGTCATAACACCTGATATTTACAAAAATACTCATAAACACACTATTTTCTTTATGTGAATGCAAATCACAAATCTGAACATCTTAGAATAAACTTGAAAATGCATATGATAAACAGGCTGTTTCACATGGATGTTGCAGTGTGTTAAAAGAAAGGGAGCTGTCTGTAAGGACAATTGAGGGCCAAGGGAGGAGCTGTTAAAAAGCCTTTTTCCTCTCTCTTCTCTTTCCCCTAGTCCCTTTGAGTTTTCTCTGTTTAGGTATTCCTAAGTAACTTGAATACACCCAGTTTTTATTCTAGCAAAACCTGGCTTTGTTGAGTTTAAAAGGCTGTTGGTCTTCTTCATAGTGCTCACTTCCAGATCCATCTCAAAGCTCTGCTGCACTCAACATCCCATCAAACTGCCCATCAGGCCGAACAACAGACAGGTTTTCCATTAACGACTTTCTTATTTAATATGTTTCAGTCATCAGCTTAAGGAGCCTAACCAATATTACAGGTGAAGCCCTAATGCCACTGGCATTATCAGAGGAACTTGCACTGGCTTCAGGGTGGGCAGGGTCTCACCCGGCACCATCTAACAATCATCCCTAAAATACGGCCAGCAAGAAGCAACAGTGAAAGAAAGTTGCTGTCAAGGAGGTGAATATGTCTGAAGAAAGGAGGGCTACATTTTTTATGCCATATTAAAGAGGAAAAAAATAGAGAGACGTTGAGAAAGAAACAGTAGGGTTTTAGAGAAGTACCTGATCGTCACTGGCAAATATCTTCCCACAAAAGGACAGTGTTTGTAATTTGTTTTGAAATTTTCAGCTACATTTATAGCTTGTATCCATAGCTAATGTGAACTATTGTCATAGCTGTGGATCGTGCATGTCGGCATTAAGAACAGTTCAACCTCAGCTTATTATTTTTTAAAGTATCTTTAGGAAACAAGTGCTGTAGCTGAGAATCACCATCAAGGTAGTGAATATAAGTTGCCTCTTTGTAAGTGCAACTTCAGTTCTCCTTCATTTTCATCTTTTTTTTTTTTTTCCCCCTACTCAAAAGATCTTGTAAGCGCACAGGGGAGTAAGTGGCCAAGTATGCTGTGTGTGCTGTTTTAAACAGATTTTCCTGTGAGTTGGATATCCTGGATAAATGTGGATTACCAAAGGATTAAAACCCTTGGGACACAGCTTAGATTCGGTACCCAATTTGCGCCAAATGCTTGACATTAGCCATGGAGAGGAACATTTTTGTGTCATGGCCACTTCTACCAGCCAGAACGTCAGCTCCAGCTATTTGTGGGGAACTATTTTCTACCTGAGAAATATAAATCGGCAATTGAATTTTGAGTTCCCAGATTTGTGTGCAGTCTTCTTAAAAGATTCAAATTTCTGATCAAACTAACTGGGAAGTTTGCCAAGATTTGAAAACATTTCATTTGAACCTGGATCTCATTAAAAAAAATAATAAATGCAGTCCTGTTTATAGTTTTGAAATAAGACGTCAACAACGAAGAAATAAAAAGTGAATGATAAGTATTTCTTCAGTTATATCAGGTGAGATGTTTTACCTAAGTTTCATTCTGAATTTTAAGCAAGAATGCTCTAATTCCATCAGGAATAAGAAAATCTAGAGGTTTTGCAAGAGACTATAGGAATTATAGAATCTATGAGGATGCAACTGAATTTCATCATATTATCTGAAAGAATTTTTTTCCCCAGATTTAAATTCCTCAGTTCTTTTATTCTACAGTTGTTTCATTTAAAAATGATATTTTAAAACCAAAACTTCATTACTTTTGTGACCTACAGATAAAAGGTATATAAACTATACAACCTTTCTATCACATTTTCCATAAAGTCATCCATCAGTTTTAAAAAAAGAAAAAAAAAAAACCTTTAGGGTGTATTAGTCTCTATACAGATGGGCACACATTGCATTTCATGGGATACACACAGTGACCTAAGGTTTTCAAGCTCTTTAGAAAAGTCTGTTCACAATATTCCAATTTTTGCCATGCAGGCATTAACCAGGATATTGTGTGAATTTGTCTACAGCTACAAGGTTAAAGCCATGGCTGAGAGCTGCTGCCAGAGAGCCCCTGCGAAGTGCGACCCAATTCCTGGGGGCTGCAAAAGGAGCAAATGCATTTGCATTCTGTCAAACGAACACCTGATGGCAGCACGTTATAGCTTCAGTGGTGCTCACGATCTCTCAGGCTATTTCAAAATGCAACTAACTGTTCAGAGCTATGTAAAAATACAAGTGGCCGAGCTACGCTGTGCCCACGCCGAGCCGACGCACAACGCCAAGCCACGGAGCTGCTCTGTGCTGAGGGCACCCGATACACGGGGAAGGTAAAACTCCCTCCTCCTCCTCTGGGCTTGTTCACAGGCAATGCCCAGCTGATGCACACGCTACTGAAGCTTTTGCCAGCACCCAAAGTGAGGAATAGAGTATTACTGGCATCAATGCCTTTCCCAAAATACCAGTCTCTGATGGCATCCAGCTGCAGCAGGCTTGGCCAAGTGTTGACAATGTTCTTGCTTCAAGAGGTTGGACTAGGTGACCTCCAGACTCCCTTCTCAATGAGCATTTCTAGGATCCTTATGGTTTAGCACTACAAAGGTATGAGAACTCACTACTGGGCTCCTTTCTCCAGGCAGAAATGAAATCACAGAATCATAGAATGGTTTAGGTTTGAAAAGACTTTAAAGATGACCTAATTCCAACCCCCCACCATCGGCAGGGACATATCCACATGTGAAATGTAATCTTTCACATTACTTTCTCATTCTCATTGGTAGCATACAGTGCCAGTCACATCACTGCTCCTCATTTACAGTCATCTAGATACAGCAAACTATAGCAAATCCTCCCACAAAAGGCAGCATTAATATTCATGTTACTTTCAACACAAACAGTGCTAAGCAAGTAAGTGCTGACCACTTTTAACAATCTTCCCTTGGCGTCTCTGTGGCATCAACACATGGTGGGCTCCTACATCCCATCCTTGACCCCTCAAGCACACACCTGGCACCTAAAATTTGCCCACAGGAAAATACATTAATGGTTTGCTTGGTGCCTTAAGGGTGTCCTTTATATGTGTGTAATATATATATAATATGGAGGCTAACATTGACACATGCTCTTTGCATGCAATGAGCCCATTAGCTGCTGTCACTTAGTTTCTGGGACTGTAATACGCTGGCTTTAAAAAATGGAGAGTGAAACAATGGCAGTTTGGCTATAAGCAGCAGTAATAGCTATACATACTTAAACATGCATCAACTCTGAATTTTGCAACTGGTAAGTTCTGTAACATTCACATATAGTACCTCAATTTCTTGCCACCGTCTGCTATTTTAGCTTTCAGAAGATATCCTTCTTTCTGCACTGCCTACAAGAAAAAAAACAACAAACATGTCATAACTATATCATTTATTTAGATGAATGAATCCACTTAGTACACACCTAAGAGTCTGCATCTCGCTAATCTAGTGGGGGGGGACATTTTGTCACTAATTCTCAGTCTAGTCACCTATTTTTTCCCCGATACAACCAGTTGTTTTGAAAATTTGCAAACAATGCTTAAAGTCAATTAATACACAGTATTAACCTTAAAAATACCCCAATAATATCTTTTCATTGATTTAGAAGAAATTTATTTTAATGCAAGTTAAGTTTCTAGCTATAATCAGTAGAAAATATCCTACAGGTAAATTATGTCAAGGTGTCATTTCATATATCTAGTTTCATTTATAGCTATGAGGAACCTACCACACTTCTGTAGAAACCTCTTGCTTCTTATATTCTGAAGAGTCATGTTTAGGGGTAACCAGTGTCAGAGAAACATCAAATATCTGAATAATGGGACAAGTTACATTGCCTCCATAGGTGCCATATTTTGCTTTGATGAAGCGCTAAATCAAGGCTCATGCTAAAAGACATCACGCTTTTAAGTGGTGCTGTCTTTCGGATGAGCTCTGGCATCGAGGTGCTCACCCCTCACAGCCCTTAAAAGGTCACACTTCACTGGAGTGCATGCATCCACATCCAGGGAGAACTTTTCTTCAAGTTTCCAGCTGAACTAAATGATCTCATAGTACAGTGCAGAAAACCAAATTGAGCGGCTCTGTCGATTTTCAACATACAATCTGAAACTGGAACTGTAAACAAGGGAAAGCACAGCTGTGCCGTGGATTTTCCAAAACACACCCAAAAAGGCAAAACCCTTAGCTGTAACCAATACAAAGCAGTAAGTGATATTAGCAGCCTGATATCACCACCTTGGTAGACCCCACGCTCTGCTATTGCTGAAACCTGGTCCCTTTTCCGTGGTGTCAGGACAGGCTGAGGACTCTGCTGGTATACACGAGGCTGCAACCCTGGTTGCAGGGTATCAAAGTTGCACATGAGGTTTTGGGATATCGGAAGTGAGCCCTATGCTTGGTCTTTTGTTTTCATTCCTCCCTCTTAATTTGTGCTCCTCCACATCTCTGCACAAACTTTCCCTAAGCCAGAGGCCCTCACAGACACTCGGTTCTCTACAATCTGCTGAAACACCCATTGCATACCTGTGACACACAATTCAGGATAGGGGCGGGTTTTGGCTATGTAATTTTATATTTAAAAATTAAAACCCAAACAAAACAAGATGACTGATCTTCAGCCAAACCCATTGACCTGCCTTCTCATCACATCTCATTAGCTAAGGATGTACCAACAGTGCCATTAATGGGAAAAGAAGCAAAATCGTGATTCAGAATGGGTCTCTTTTCCCTTTCAAACACTACCGAGTCAGTACCTGACCAGGATATTTTAACTCCACCAGATCTTTATAAAAAAAATTGTCAGAAGGCTATTTTGTAACAATTTAAATAGAATTTTGCTTTCTGCAAAGGAATTAAACACCAATAAAACATGCTTTAACGTGCAACACAAGGATTTTGAAATCAAACCTATCTGTCATTTTGATTATACAAAATATCATGATATTAACGTGTAATATGTTTAACTTTTTCCTTAGATTTTGTCTGTTGGTGGTATACAGCATATAATGAAATATGTACTGTGTACATATCTGCTTGCACCTCTGAAAAGGTCTGTAGGTATGTGGACAATGATTTAGGTGATGTTCTCAAATGGGTACACGAGGATTAGTGTGAGCATTTTCTATAATTTGTACTTATCTCATGCAAATGCCTGTCATGCATATCATTGCCATAGAAAACCCAGAGAGAAAGTATGTAGGGATTATTGTGCAGAGTCATGTCACTATTTATCTAGTGATGGATGGGTGAATTATTAGAGCTAAAATAAGACTTAATCCCCATCTCCACCTACTTTTTTTTTTTCTTTTTTTTTTTTTTCTTATCAAACTTATTTTACATCTTTTGATATTTTTCTTCCCCTTCTAACCCTTCATTTTTGTAGCATAAAACTTCTGGTGCTTGGCCAGGGCCGGAGATGCCAAATAACATATGAGAAAGGTTATTCTTTTTAATATTTCTATCCATCTGGAAACAGAAATTGGGAGGAGCATTGGCTAACCATTCAAGCTGTTGATTGCTTCTCTGAATCAGACCCAAAATCTCATGCTTTCAAAGTTTACCAACCACCCTTCCCAAACTGTTATTTTAACCAATCCAAAACTAAAGGCAAATGTGATTTTCAACATCAGATCTGAATCACCTCTGTTCTCACATTTGGGGAAGTTAAAAATTGGATGTGCTTCCAGATGAAAATGTTGCCGCTCAGTCATATTTTCCTTATAATTGTCTTGAGCTAGAATATCAAATTCAGTAACAAATGTTGGGCATATAAAATATCCTGATTTAAATTACATAGCTCAGATCCGCCGTTTCAAGTTAAACAGCTCAAAATTAAACAGCTCAAAAATAAAAGATCTTCAGTTAATACGAGACCTCTCCGTGCGAAGCAAAGTAGCTTTCATATATATTGCTTTAATTGAATTATTACAGGTGCTGTCTTTAAAAAAAAATTAGCATGGTCTTCATTAACTGATAATGTGCACAGTTTTCTCTGTAATTAGTATAAGGGCATTTATGGAATTACGAAACAACTTTACCACGAAGACAAATAAAAAGGTTTCTAGGATGACCCCAATATTTTTTTACAACCTCTGTTTGGAGTGCTATATTCCCCTTAACAACTGATAATATCTCCTATTTTGTTCTACCTGTTTTTGAGAAGATACTTCCAAGACAGTTAAGGATCAATTTACAATACTTCTGCATGTGGATGATATTAGATTAAAAAGAATACCAAATATATCCCAATGATATGATCTGTTGTTTCTGTCTCAATAAATATCATCATTTGTTTTTAAGCTGCTGCCCTTCCTGCACCTTTTCAACATACGGAAGGTTGAGAAAATGACCCCAAATGCCCTGAAGAATTAGCAAAGAAATAAGAAAATGGAATTATTATGTGGGGCATTGTGTTTGGTTTGAAGAACATTAAAGATTAGAGTATATATGTGTAAATACTTGAGTTTCTATACAATAATAAAAAAGGTTTCCTAAGCCAACAGTATTAGAAACTATACGGAAAAGTAATTATCATAATATCACATATAGGTTCTATAATTTTCCTAATTAGAAGAATTCAAAGCTTCTGAACCTACCTAATCCTGAAAAGTTTGTGTAGATAAGAGTACCACTGATACCAACATTTCTTTCATAAATCTGTATTTGAATATTCATTTTCTTTTAATAGAAAAACATCTATGCTTCTCATTCCCCCTAGATTCTTTTAATGGCAATGAAATTTTGTCAAATTTCATGATCACTTTTATTTATAAAAATCGATATTAATATTAGAACTACCTTAATATGGGCAAAGACAGGACAAAGACATGGTAACATTCCTTTATACCAAGTATTAATGCGCATGAAACATCAGTCTAATGCAACAGAATTAACAGTGAAGTCAAGCTATATAAAGTGCTTTGTACCTTCTAAAATTATTCTTTTTTATTGATTAATCAAAGTCCCTTGAATCCCTTAATATCTTGAGGCATCCAAAGCCTCACGTATTTACTCTTTAGAAAAGCATGTGTAACATTTACATTATAAACATTTAAAATAACAAGAGTGATTTAACCATTCTATAGAGCAATTGCTTACCGTGTGGTCCTGTGTAGTAATGATGTCTGCAAGGGTTAAGTTGTGTTGGGAATGATTTCTTCTATGACGATTTACCTAAAAAAAAAATAAATTCAAGGATTGAAATTCAGAGAGGATTCAAATACAGGCAGGTTAAGATGGACCAACAAATTTAATTACTGAGCATGCACAGCATGCATTGGATGGAGATTTGGAAACCTGGTTTCTTTCAGTAGTGTATATCTGTGCAAACCAGCATTTCTCTGAGCCCTGTGTATTTGAAATGTACAGCTACTAAATGCTAAACATCTCTGGTATAAATGTGTTTCTTTGTGATGTCACATTGGCAAATTTACCTAACAATTAACCGATAATAATCATTTTAAATGTTGACTTATCCATCAGGAATCTCAAAAAATTGCTTAACTGATTAGGTGCTCTTAAACCCATTTTACAGCAGTGGGAAAGACTCTAATTATAACCTCTAGACCACTAAGCAAGTAAATGAAGAAACTAGAAAAAAATTGGGAGCAAGAATATATCTGGTATGTTTAAACTGCTTTAAAGGCTATTTCTAAAATCTCCATGACTGGAAGGCTACAGCAATACTGGACTCTGATTCTAAAACTGTTCCCAAGTAATGAGTCCTTGATTCATCCAGTTCCCTCTTTTCTAGGAGGAAGCCAGCATAACCATCTGTGACTTAACTCCGGACATTTATTGGATTATACCAGAAATTATTAAGATAAAATAAAAGTTTCATCACAAATCAAGCATTTGGCAGAGCTCAACAGCACTTTACTTCCTTCCAAATCTGCAATAAAGAACAGGTCACCCAAAAGCGTTTGTGTGTGTGTATACATATACATATATATTAAAAACTTTTACTGTTTAAATTCAATGTCAGTCAATAATAATATAATTTGGAGTTATGATCCTGTAAAATTCAGTGATTATCTTCTCTTTTAACTGAAGCCAAAAAGCAAACAACAAAATATAGTCTCAACTAGTTCTCACTGTATTCATCATAATGCATTCTCTTTTTCCCTATTAAAACAGAGTTAACCAAAAGTCATAATGTATTCTGTTTATATTCAAGTGTCTGAATATAGAAAATGTTCTTAATTAATCCAGAGGGCCACGCTCAAAAAACAGTTAAACATATTATGATCCCATATTTTTTCTCCACACATTGCTTTCATGTTTATTTGTAAGCACTAACATTTTTAAGCCTTGAAATCTATATCCTAGATATTGCTCTACTCTCCTAGTCAGAGCTAATGAGCTTAATGAATTACCAGTTCTAAATTTAATACAAACATTTCAAAGAAAGAGATAAAACATTCTTCACAATTCAAAAGTTTCTCTGACCTATTTATGAAGAATATCACTTAACAATTTCATTAAGGGTGAGTAACAGCTGGTGACATGGCTGTGTCCTAAAGTGTTTTTCTCTCTTAATATTCTGCATCTTAAGCAATCGAGCTTTCATAAGAAATACTTTAGTTAGTGGCAGTCCCTCCTTTGGGGAGAAAAAAAATGTCAGACCACATTTTCTGTATTTTGCAATCTTGTTTTCAGGAGTGTCATGTTCCCGTTTTATTAGCATGTAGGGTAAACAAGAATGATTTGCTGATGCTATTGAGAGAACTTCTAAGATTACAGTCTTTCTATTTAGATTTTGGATGGAACTTAATATTAATGCAGGCAGAGGCTTGTATATAAATTCAAAATAAATTAATTCAATTTATCTTTTTCTTTATCTTTACTGTTCAACAGCTCTGAAGGTTCTATAGTGCTCAAGACGTATAGCTAAACTATTCAGGTCTGGATCATAGAAAGTCTTTCTTACCCTGATCCCCCATTCTAATTATTCCTTAACATACAACAGAGCGTATTGCCCAGCGATGGATGAGGGAAGAATATATTTCAGAAAGCAAATTAAATAACAAGACACACCACCACTCCACAGCATCTATTTTAACATTCAGCTGCTCTCTCCAGGAATCATACGTGTCTGTTGGGGGCCCTATATGCAACTTTGTGAAGTGTACAGCGCCGATCAGAGCTTTCAGGCTGGTCTTTGGTTCAGCGATCAGAGCATTAGCAAAAGAAATGCTCGCTTGATACATGCTAAAAAGAATGTGTCAGAAGCACTAAATCCATCCACAGCCAAACAAAGGAAGGAGGTAGTAAAAAGTACTGTTTTAGTAGTACTGGCGTATTATTAGTGGTAGTGTAATAAAAAGACAATAGTAAGATTTCCAGGAAGTATCAAAAGAGAAAAAGAATATTAAATTCCAGTTATGGATGATATTATGTGCTTCAAAACCTCTTCGCTGTATGCAAAGCAGAAATGTCAAGGAAAAATGCATGCATAGAAGAAGAAAGAATAGACCTACCTGAGTATTTAATGTGATACTATTGCTAAAAAGAAGTTTCTCTTATAGGGCAAAAACAAAAGAAATTACACTTCTTCATAGCCCAGCAATGAGCAATCTCATGCAAGAAACTCCTGAAGCTCCAAAATCTGAATCTAGTTACAGAAATACAACCAAAATCCACAACTATGTAAGCCAAGATCAAGCTCTTCTGGGAAAACACCCCAAATATTTGGCTTACAAATGGAATTAATGGAAACTTCAACAAAAATCTTACTCATTTCTATCAGTCTCTTGGTTTAGAAATGGAACTATTTTAAAACTGAATCAAAACGGCTCGAAAAATACTCAAAAACAACAAAGGCAATATATTATTTCATGAGATTGATTTTATAGAATTCCAGCAGGCCTTACACAAAGTTGGTCTTAAATATATTTTACAAATAACTCCTGAATGAGTTAGTTGCACCACTTCCTTTACAGTACGTTCAGTTCAGTGTTAAAACATTCTTAGCAGGAGAACTGGGTGACCGTAGTCAATATACTCATCTTTCAATATACTCACAATACCAAAATATTTAAAGGGAAGTGAAGCTCAATTATTTTCATTCTTTCATTCAGTTCTTAACAGATAGAGCATAAAGGAGATGTTTTGAGATTACTTTTTTTCTCTATTGCTCCATTCGATTACCCTAATAAGCTGAAGAAAACCCTAAATAATATGTCACAAGTCCTCTACCTCACCTCCCAGGGTATGATGAAAGGCAGAGATTTACAGGAGAAGTTCGTGAGATCCTTTTTTGGGAAAGGCAGCTTATCAGCAGTTTTCTGATTTGATGAACATTCTTCAGTCAGCAACAATGTCACCTGCAGCATTAAAAATCCACTCTGCGAGCGCTTGCAAGTCTGTGGGCAAGTCTGGTTTTGTTAAATTCAGCCTCAGCAGCCCCCCCTTTCCCTTAGCTAAAGGGTATCCATCTCCTACCAGAGTTATTCCAGCATCTAAACACTAATCCGTCATCATCCTTTCTACAAAGGCAAAGCCTCCATTACATATGCCTGGTATCCCAGCGTGAAGGGACAACCATCTGACAACTGCTGTTTTAACATTGATGAAGTAAAATACAATAACCTGATGTTTAATTTCATTTCTTTCTGTGTTCCCATTTGTTCTTTAAATTCTCCCTCTTTTTGTGGGAATTCATCATGACTAACTCATTGCTAGTCTCTTCAAATAGCGTAGCGTTGATTTAAAAAGAGACTTGGAGGACTGATTTGGATTTTATTTCCCATTACAAGCATATTTCTGACCTAATTCATCTAGTCAACACAAAAAAGCATACTTCTTTTTTATTTCAACCAAACCTAACATAACCAAGTAGCATTTCTCAAAAGGCCCAGACAGGCTGCTCTAGTGCATAGTACAGAAAATTAATTATTTCCTGAAACATTGTTCTTAATGCACTTGCATCCTTAAATATCAAAGATAATTTTAAGACATTTCTAAGTGGTTTCCAAGATTGTCAAGTTATTCATCACAAGTTATTGACCCAGAAAAGCCGCCTACAAGTAGCCTGGGAAATCCATAGTTTGTTCAACCAAGCAGCACCTGGTGCAGCAGAGCTTTGATTTGGATGGAAAACCCTGGGACAACATCTACCTGCTGGTTTTTTCCATCAATCACTGTACTGTTCCACCAAGGAGAAGGTTCTCATGGAGGTTTTGTTAGATTTCTACCAAAAGTATTGTCACACTGTTCATGCTTTGACCTTTCTTGTTCGGGGTCTAACTATTGTTTTGTTTCATCCTACCCACACTGCAACGATGTATGTGGGGATTCCTTTATCAACTCCCAAAACAGAGAGAAAGCCCCTACCGTTGGACCCCTACTACCGCATGTTGCTCCAGTCTGGCCCTGATCCAGCAAAGCACTCTGCAATGGGCTTAAGTGTTTTTCTGGGTCAGGGCCAGAACACTCCATTCTTTACAGGATCGAACTTACTGGTGGCAGCTTGAAGGTTTGCAGTAAAAGTACAAACTAGTCACATAAACTTTTGTGAAAACCATTCCCTCAGGGGAGAAGGAGGGCTGACACCTGATTTAGTGATGTCTGTGGTCATTTCGTTCCCAGTCACTCCCATACTGCAGTGACAGCTCTTAATTGCTTAGATAAACTTAACAAAAATGTAATGTAGCATTTCTTAATGGCCCCATCCCTTGAATGACACCTAGGCGTTGGCGAGAGAAAGGAAAATCCTGTAACTTTTCACTCACTGCTGTGCTCGAAGTTATTTGGTTTGTTTTAAAGGTCTAGTCTTAGGCAGTATGGCAAGTCCATCATTATCTACAGAAATTATTTGGAAACAGCCCTACTGTGATACGGTTTCTCTCTTGCTGTGAAAGGCACTGAGAAAATCCCAGAGGGCTCCCCACTTGGAGATGCTCTTTTGTCATCTTTGGTCCACCCTTAAGAAACGGAGGCTGCCAAGAAACAGTGGGAGCAGCCCCCTTCTCCTTGGACTTGCTGCTGCCAATGCTCTTGGTGCATTAGAGCTCTGCAATGGCTCAGTAGAAGACCCCATTCAGTGCCAGCGAATCCACCCTGTGTCCCAGAAGGCTCCTTTCTCACAGCTGTGGCCAGCTCCTGGCTTGCTCTGGGGGCCTCCTAACACCATCCTCCAGAGGGTTACATTAGACCCACATGGGTGTTTTCCCCTCCTTACTTGTCCCAAATAGATTTCTTCAGAAGAAAAGGTAATGGAGAATATCAGGCAGCATAATGTGACGTTATGCTGTCTCTGCTTTTTTCTCCTCAGGCTTGAGGAGCTGGGAGAGAGAGAGAGAGGCACAAAGTGCAGTTTCAGTCCTGCTCCCACCAGCCCATGATTGCTCCTCACCCTCCCTCCCCATCCCCGGGCCCCCAAGAACTCATCACTGCACAGGTGACCAAACGATTTGCTGGAGAATAGGAACTTGCATGGATGGAGGTTTTGTGCACTGGCTACAGACCAGATAATCTCTCTATGCATCATTTAATAAGAAAACCACTTCACAGTCCTTACAGGCTTGAGTTTGTTACATATGACACGCTCTCAGCAGAATCTGCAGACTGAAGTCAGTGGGGGAAAGAAAAAAAAAAAAAGAAAGAAAGCAGGATTGTGTAGCATTCCCCCTGCACGTCTCCCTTTGAGCACACTGCCCTCCATATTCAGTTCAGATCTCCAGAGCCTGTGAAAATAATGATAATGGTTTTGCTTCCCTTGACCTCTTGCTCCCTTATAAATCAGAATCCTATAGACCTTTCCCACAGTGCGAAGGCCCTCCTTCGTATTCCAGCCTGTGAAGGTAGGTATTTTATATCGAGGCAGTTTAATCACCTGGGTGTGCTCCCTGGCTTCAGAACTTGCTGTAGACGAGCACCACGGTGCTTTTACTGCGAGAGTACCTCGATTTATTCAGCCTCCTCATTCATGAAATAAAAGCCAAATAATTACCCAGATCCTAGTTTAAATTTCAGCCAGTGTTAAGATGAACTGATTCTCTGTGGTCAGAGAAAAAATAACTGTGAGTTTGATTACAAAGCACGGTCTGTTTGAAACTATGTCACCTTCATTCCCAAAATTGTTAGAGTGGTGAGGCAAATTTGGGGTATCCCGTTTGGGCTAATATTTTAACTCCAAGGGTAAGCCTGCATCAGGCACGAGGTACTTTTCTCCATTAACGGCTTGCTGTTTCCCAGGAGCAGATTTTCCCTAGAGTGGGAGCCCTTTTGTTCCTCTCGAGCTACTCAAATGAACTTTGAAATTTGTCCAATTGATCCTTGCTTTGAGGGAGTCCCAGCTGATGTAGTTGGCTTCATTTTTAGCCTTTTCAGGAGTAGGAGATCTGCCAAAACCATATGTAGAAGAGGAGACAGCTACAAAAGGTTCTTACCACCCATATGAGTTCAAGAAATCCTAAGGCTGCTCTAAATTTGACTGCAGGTCACTCGGATTCACGTACCTGGGGATCAAGCTACCACAAAGGGACCAACAGCTGCGTTGCCACTAATCCTCAGGATTTCCAATTGGAAATCAAACTGGAACCTGGTCTCAAAGCTTCAATATGCTTTAATTGTACTAAGCATAATACTCATTGATTCAAGAAAAGAACAAAGTGAGACTTTTTATACATTTCTACTAACCTTTTCTGTTACAGCCTGCAATAGGCAACAGAATACAGCAATGTGCACCCAGTGACAGTATCTATCTAGCCATACATAAAAATGCATATTATAAAATAAAATATATTGATAAGTTTCCTACTCGGATTTTTCTATTCATCATGCAGTTGCTACTTTCACTTCACCATGATATTAGAATATATTAATCTTAACTACTGCAGGTGCTTTGGTAAAATTACAGATGAGTAGTGCACCAATGATAAAGAAAATACGAAGTAAAACCAGCAGGAACAAAAATGCAGTAGATAGCAGTATTTCACTGTTCTTTGCCTCTGACATCTACATCTGCAAAAATGTGTTCTTTGATGTTATGTCTATAAAAGGTAAAAATCAAAGTTAATACAGACAGAGAGTAATGATAAATTATCTTTTCATGTCCCCCTTGGATCTTAGACAAATAAAGACAATAAATGTGAGAAATCAGCTATGACAGCAAACTGTGTCAGCAACTCTGACCTGAGATTACACCCCAGAATAGTATTCTCAGGGTAAGGGGCAAGCAAAAAAAAAAAAAAAAAATCATTAAAACTTAGTAAGTAAATGTGCAAAAAAATTGCCTTTACAAAATCACATCTAGCACATACACTGCAATCAAAATGCACTCAAAAGCTCGGTCTCTCCTGAAAGGACTGTCTTAACAGAAAGAGCGCAATTAACATTGATGTCACACTCCTGCAAGTCATCAGTTACTCTGTACCACATAAATACCCTTGTATAAAATATTATTAATATTCCTAGACAAATGCTCAGTCCTCTCTAGTGGACTCTACATTTATCCTGCCTACCTAATTCTTTCTTTCAGATTTAAACAAGCCAAAAACTCACCTTATGCTACTGCAGAAGCAATTTTTATTTTTGAAGGTTAATCCAACTCAGCAGGATTTAGGGATGGCACTTTTGCTTGGTCGTAGGCATGTTGGCTCAGGCCAGACAGCTGTTTGGACATTCTCCACTGGGAATCTTGCCCTCAACACCCACAGTTGATGCACATACATGGTCTACTGGCTGCCTACTTCCATGCCCATCTGTTCAGATGGCATGGTGCCCACTCACAAGTTCGCTGGATCCTTGCCCTTAGTGTGTAGATGCCAGGCAATGATGGGCTTAGATGGGCAGCCTGCAAAATACTGAAAGTGATCATTTTTTTCCTGTAGGAAGTCCTTCCTCTGCAATAGCACTGAAGCATGGACACCACATGCTACCCTACACTTAATAACACCTGTGGACATATATGTGCCAGAAATACAAAGTGGGGGGGGGCGGCTAGGGAATAAATAAAAAATTGAATGATACAAAAAAAATTGCAAGGATTCCTGTGTAAGAATATGCTCTACATTGTCAACGGCAGTGGAGGGATACCCTCGTTAACTTGAAACAAACTGGCTCAAGCATCAGAGCAGCACGGCCGTGGCCACACGAACTGAGGCAGTGCCTGGTTCATCCTGCTTCTGAGACCCAACTTAGCTTGAAACTACCTTGGGCGCCATGCATCAGTCACTGGCCATAACGTATAAAAATCAAAGGCAGATCATACCGAAACCAGTGTGAACCAAATCCAGACCTATCTAAAATTGTTTGCCTTCAATGTTTATTCCATATATACCATACTGAAGAAAATTCCATGGTAAACTGTGGCACGAATAAAGGTAGATAGCAAAAAATGTCATTTTAACAAAGACCAATTTTAATTGTGTCATTGTCCTTTGAAATAATAACTTAGAAAACCCTACTTAGTAACAAGAGATTCTTTTTATAAAAATTCGTAGAGAAGAAGAAAAGCTTCTCTGTTTTTTTTTTTTTTGAAGTCTAAAAGTCAACCTCATTGCACATATTTTAGGACAAAGCAGCAATGTTAAACTTAAAATCTAATATTCTTTCTAAATATAGTTTGATTAACAGCAAATCAACATAAAGCAATTATTTTACTACTTTAAATAATAAGCTACTTTAAAAATTAATATTCTTTAAACTATTCCAAAATAATATATTTTATTAACATTTTAATTGAAATTATTTGAACGTATTTATATGTGCATAAAATTCCCATGGTACTCTTACAGACCAGTCCTAGTTCTTTAGCTGTCCTTCATACACTGTACAGGAATCATTAGAATAGTTACCTACTATAGTTTCTGCTCTTTGATTAAATGACTGAAACTTTTAAAAGGAGGGAGAGGAAAATCAAAGTGATGTCTACAGCAGAGAGTATTTCCAACGGAGTCTTCAAGGACTTCTCCTTTCTGCCAACACCCTGGTGAGCAAACTATCACACTACAGACACTCATGGAAAGTTAATAAAATGAGTTGCAAATACACATGAAATTCTCAAAATTATTCTAACAAGTGTTTTTCTCTTTTTTCTCCCCCTTCTCCTTGCAGAGTGCACCCCAATACTGCTCTAATGATTACAGACGCTTGCTAGCAGGCTGAAAAGAGATATAAATGCTACGGCATGGCTGGATCTGCAACTTGGCTTGGGGCTCTCATCTACTCAGCAGTGGAAGCCTCTGCTCGAAGGCACACTTAAGCTGCATCTAACTTAGTGTTTACTCTGGGGTGACTGGATTTGAGCGCGCTGTCCCTACCCTAGAGAATTGTTTGCTGCACAGAGACATCAGTCTTGTCTTTGAGCATGCTCCGCCGAATCACTCATGTGTGACTACTTGATCTGTTTTGGTCTGGACATATTGTCAAATCATTGTGTCCAAGTTTCACAGAAGCTATGCCGAAAAAGTCCTGGCTCCAGAATGAAATTAGATTTATAAGGAACACAAGCCAAAAAAGTCTCTATCAACGCCCAGTGATAAAAATCAAAGAACCTGAATAAAAACTATTTTGCTCTGACTTCCAAGCTTAGTTCAACTTCTTTAATCTGAAGGGAAAAAACCCCAAACACTAACACTACCTCCTTTCTAACTTTTAGGTTGCTGATTCCAGGCGACGCAGAGGTAAAACATTGGCTTTTACAATGGAAAGTCCTTTGTTTTTGTCAGTAGAGGAATTTTCACAAAGTACATTTTTAATGTGATTGGAAGGAACATCTTCTAACACAAGTCACAGGTGAAAACCCCATAGCTAAATCTTATTAAAAACTATTCAGAGATCAAAATTAGAGACTATAATACAGAACCACTTGGATACCTGTCAGATTGATAATATCTAGATGACTATCTAACTTGCCACCTGCTCCCCCTTCCCTTTGTACTAATAACCTGAGTAAGCTTGTGAATTCTTTTTTTTTCCAGCCCTGTTGGCTCATATTAGTCTCTCATATCATGACCTGTAATCTCTTAAAAAAAAAAAAATCACTATTGCTTATTAACATCATTCAGAGAACCAAAGTGCGAATACAGCAGGATAAAGAATCACGGAATTGTCAACGTTTTCAAACAGATTTTCCCAGGTGCCATTATAAATGCTAATATGAAAGAAATCGAGTTATCAAGTTAATAACTGATCTATTTCAAGTAGCTTTTTAAGCAAATGGTTGGCTTTGCAAAGGTCAATTAGCAGGATGACTCCTTCTTATTCTATTTGACGTCACGATAGTTAGCTAGCAAAAGAGTCAAAATATTTAAAACCTTGACTTCTCTTTACTCTTCCTTTGAGATTTCTCAGTTTTATATTTAAATCACAATCTTGCAGCAAACCAGGTAGTACAGCATTGATTGCTAATACTGTTACCCAGCTCTGGGATTCTCCACTTGCAATTTGCCTTCATCGCACACAAAATTAATATCCTAGCACTTTTACCAAAAGCTGCTGACACAGTAAAAGTACTGTAATGCAAAGGTTAGAGTTTGTTTGTTTTTTTTTTTTTAAATACCAAAATGAGTTCTTCAAACCTGTACTGGGCTTCAGGGTTCTTGATTTGATTCTTTGTCACACAGGTTAAAAAGAAAAAGAAAAGAAAGTGTCATAGAATCAAGAGTGTGTCATCCATTTGTGTCTTGGCAAAGGAAAAACTACATCTGCAAAATGCTATTGTCCATATTGCTTAAGTAGTATTTTATTATTTGCCCTTCCAAGACAAAAAAAAAAAATTCAAATAATCTGGCACTCCCTTTTTTGCTTGCTCCACAAATTGGTCCATGTGCTGAAGACAATGTGTAGGAGAGGGAAGTGCATATTTCCGATCCAAGCACACTGAATCTCCTGCTTTTACTCTTGTGGCGTTGCACTGAGAGCAAACCACATAACATTAATACAGCGGATAAAGAAAAGAAGAAATGGAATTATGCTGTTTGAAACCTCTGAAGTGTCTAGACAGACTGAAAATCACCCCTGATTTCATTTTCCTCATTCTGTTCTGATAGAGAAGTCACCTACCTTACATATAATAGAAAAGCCTCAACAAAACAAAACAAAACAAGAATCATCCACTGCCATCCAAAATGTGGGCAGTGTATAAAAACAGCACTTACTCCAGGTATGCTGTCAGAGAAGTCATTGACTTTATAAAAAAAAAAAAGAACACAAATAAATAATTAAATAAAATAATTTAAAAAACAAAACAACAACAACAACAACCACCAGCACCTTAAGAAAACAAATGAGCCAGATGCTGTTAGAACCTTTGGTGGTATATTAAAACAGAACTTTGACTGTTTATTTCAGTGCGTATATACCATGCAGTTTATACATATATACCATGCTGTCAGCAAAGTCAAAAACACACATTATGTAATGGAAGGAAAAAGGCTTTGATTTATCACTTGTGTGCTGGGTTTCTTTCTTTTTTGTCCCCAGTTCAATGAAGGCTTTCAAATAGCACCTGCCACTGTATCTCTTTGCTTCTCCACCCCTTGACATGGATGAGGAATCAAGATGCCAGTTTTTAAAGAAATGTTTATATAAATATTTTATCCAAACTATGCTGGACTTTGCCTCAGAAATTTCTGTTTGATATCTCCCTGGAAGGGATCCATTTCTTATTTGAAGGCATGAAAAAATGATGAATTTACCAATTCTCTTGGTAGTTTCCCACTAGTCTTTGCAAAATGTACTGTAACTCTCATTTTATGTTGGGGGGCTTCCAACTTCCAGACATTTCATCTTGTATTGCCTTTTTCTGCTACATTAAAGAACTGTCTGGTGCCCAATGTCATCCCTTAATGTAGGTAAGTATGAAATCAATTGCCTTTCAATTTCTTTCAGATAATTTAAACATGCTGAGGTCTGTAAGTCCTTCATAGGCAAGACAATTTTCCAAACCTCCAATACTTTTTTTTTTCTGCCTCTTCCTTGCATAATCTTTGTTATTCTAATATCACTATTCTAGTTTCCTTTTCATCAGTGCCACTGACAGACATGAACGTTTGCTGTCTCTCTTCTTCATTATCACACACAAGGGTCAGCCTAAAATTTTTGACATTGAAACCATAGGAGCTACATTTTGCAGCAAAATCTCAGAATACAGTTCCCAGTTCTGGGAACAGCATGACCTGCGTTCCCCATATATACATATATTCGGATAAATTAAAATGCACTTTCAGCCATTAAGCAATCCAGATCACTCTCCACAAGTGCCTTTACCCAGACCTATTTGCCAGTCCATCAATCTTTGCTTTATTTTAAAATGTTATTAGAACTGTTCTATTTACTTTCCTATCATGGATAAAAAGAGTGATTAGTGTCAAGCTTAATACTAGTCCCTGGAGAGCAACTCTAAAAATTCACCTAGTAGATGATGATTCTCCAGGGACTAGTTTCCAAAACGTGTAAATTAATCAGTCCTTAATCCATTTAACGTGTGCTTCACTGATACAGCACATAGCTAATATTTAATCAGAATGTCACATACTGTTAAGTCGAGTGACTTACAAACTTTCAGCATACTTCACAAATATGGCTGTCTTTTCCAATGACATTTGCATCAAAAGACAATGCTGTTCTTAATTTTTTAATTATGTTTTTTGTTCAGTTATGATGATAAATATCAAGGATATTCCTAACTTCATGGGTTTTTTTAATTGAACCTTGCAACAGCTTTTCCATTAAGTTGACCCAATACTCTTAGTTTAATGTGCCTATATTTTTTTCCATGTCATTTTTTTAGTATTGACACAACGATCGCCCTTTTTCAGCATTTTGTAATTTCCATGACAACCCAATATTTATTTAAGACTGAAATCAACAGGCACAGACTGCCCCAGAAAACTTGAAGGCTCCAGCATGACATTTATTTAAGTTTCCTAAAATTTTGCTAAGTTTTGTTAACTTTTCTAAAATTAGCATCACTGGTAGATGTGATTCAACACGTCTCTAGTCATTAATAGCATGGAAAATTCATCACCAGTTTAAAATTGTGCATAGTTAAAGAAACAAACAAACAACAAAAAACCTAAACCATAAAAACAAAAAACACCACCAACAAACACACACAAACTCAAAACCCCAAAATATTTATTGACTGTTGCCGTTTTTCCAGCATCACTGTTAAGAGCTGCATCGTCTAAAGCGTGTGTCTGTAACAGCACAGCATTAAGCTTTCAAAATTACAGACAAAATAAGATTCTTGAAATTATTCCTGTACTCAGAGTTCTCAACTTAAAGAATTTGGAAAACTCTAGGACACAGTAAAAGCATCAGTTTTGTCCAGTGCTTGGAGGATTCCCCTCAGCAATACAATATCTGGGGGGACGTTTGTTAAACGGAAGATTTTATACACTTCAGCATTCAACTGCTTTTCCCTGTGTTAAATGGCCTATCTAGCTCGGTAACGACTGTCATTACAAAAAAGAGTCAATTAGTTAATATATCTATTTGTCACTACATAGATTCAGTGATTATAGATTTAAAAAATGGGGAATGCACAGCACAATGTCTTACAGAAGGAACAAAACTACCTGGAATCTACAATTTCTATGTGCTAAAACAATGAAGTAAATTTTGCAGTGCACTACATTTTATGCAATCATCTCTTTATCTGTAAGGAAAGTTGCCAAATCAAAAATGGGATAATTTCTCTCATTTATACAGGTGCACACACATTCAGAAAGGCAGAGGCAAGCAGGCATACTGCATCATCATGATTTTTAAAATATCTGCTTAAACGTTTTTGCAGGTTTAAGCATGTGTGTGTTAATGTGGAACACAATGGAAGATAAATCCCTGTAAATCATAATTTTTAATATAAATTCAGTAATTTATTACACATTGCCATAGAAACTAATTTGTAAACTATTTTCTACATAGCTCTAGAAGTATCAAAATGTAAACAATTCTCTGAATAAATATCTTAAAATGTTCCAATATCAGTATACAAACAGCCACCATCTTCCCACCTCAAATATCTAAAATGCTGTAAATGCAGACTGACCTAAAAAAATCCTACTCCAGATTTGAAGATCATCAGATCTATTACACAAACCCATTCAGGCATAGATACAGTGGTTGTTGTAAATGTTCAGAAAAATTAGCATAAAGACACATGTAACTCTAATAGGTGCTTAAGTATAACCAGTGGGAAGTGGAAATGGTTATTTGCATATGTACTACTGTGAGAATTCATCTATTTATGGTGCAAATGCACACAGAAACGTGTGATGG
This sequence comes from Limosa lapponica baueri, assembly GCA_002844005.1. Classification (NCBI taxonomy): domain Eukaryota; kingdom Metazoa; phylum Chordata; class Aves; order Charadriiformes; family Scolopacidae; genus Limosa; species Limosa lapponica. The sequence continues at coordinate 50,748 of KZ506442.1, forward strand.
TGCATTTTTTCCCCTAAACTTTATTCTTTTAATAATTACTGAAAGATTAAGAGGTAGTCAAATGGTATAGATGGACTTTTCTTTTCTTAGAATTGCTTGCATATGCTTTGTAAGTGATATTTTTCTGAGCCTAACACCCTCTGTTTTGTAGGTCATACGGATATCTACAGACTGTGTGGATACTGAAGGCGCTTGTCCTTTAGCCTTCTGCCTCACCACATGATTGAGCATCCATATACCTTACAACCATACACCCTGTCGAGTGTTATTCTCTTACATATCACAATTTACCTCGCTTTCTCCACTCAAACATGCAACCAAGCTGAGCAACAAGCTGCTTCAGCTGCCATGTCATTTCAGTTTTTACACATCTTCTCTTTTTATGTGTGCTCTACATCTCTGTGATGTCTCATCTCCCCGTTCCACTGCCATAGGCTACAAGTCAGGAACAAAGCTGAGGCTCAATGTCAAACAGAGTGAAAATGGGAAAATATCATAGAAGAGAAAATTAATGGGCACAAACACAGCTCTAAAACTTCCATCCTTCCGGGCTTTGCAACTTTCCCTCATTTCTTGGCAAAATCTGAAGTAGAAGAGAGTAACAGTGTTTGTGTAGAAAATGCCTTAAAAAGGTATTTAGCTAAGGAAAATACAAATCAAAAAATTCAAGATTGAAGAGTTTTACTTGCATACTAGGAAATAAATAATCCCGTGAAATGTGCGATCAGCCACCTTTTATCTCAAATATTAACTTTTTTCCTCTCCCCCCTCTTCTCCTGCCTTCCCCTTTCCCTTGC
>KZ506442.1:104829-122568 GCA_002844005.1 Limosa lapponica baueri
GACTGTTCAGCACATCACTGGAGGTAAAATGGAGACCTGCCTCCTGTTCCTCTGGGCTTTGCGGCAGTATGAGGGATGGCTCTCCTTAGGCTGCCTGCAAAAATCTGTTTGCTCAGGCTTTGTGCAAGGAATATTTGGCCTCCTGGGTGAAATTTTTGAAAAAGATCTTTTAAGTGTGGCGGTAGAGTGCTCCCCTTTTTTCCATAAAAGGGAGCAGCTACCGCCATAACAGTCACTTTAAGCATTATTGAGGAATAACATGCATTAACACTTGCAGTTTTCATTGTTTCCATTGGAAACACTGCCTTCTGCTTAATGTGTCCCAGTGAAGGTGGCATGCAATTTCACTAGCCATCTCTTGCCAGACGTGAAAACTGTTTTGTTTCCCACTGTATTAGAGCAATTAGCACTGGGAAATCCTGGCTGTGCCAAAAGGTAATGCAGGCACGGGAAGGGGAGGCAATGGAAACGGCTCAGCCCTCATTGTTCGAGGCTCCCTGCAGTGGGCTAAATGACATCAACCCACACAAACTGGAGCACTGACAATCTGGGTCATAGCAGAATAGCTTTCAGCTTATCTCGAAGGTCACATAAAGTTTAAAAAAATATATTGGATGTTTAAGGACTAACAAAATAAATTGTCAGGCAGAGCAAGAAACATTGCTGTGCCCTTTGCAGTCCTTCAGCATTGCATGGAAGCTGGAGAGAGCACAATTGGCAATTTTCTGAATTTGTTTGCTTAAGATACTGTTTTTTCAGCAAATAAAGAAGAGGGACGTACAGTGTATGAACATTTCTCTTTTTTCGAGCTTCAGCTTTGCCATGGCACTAGCATTAATGGAATGCCAGCAGAAATAAATTTCTCCCATTTATTCTGATGGCAAAACCTTGCTAATCAAGGCTGGTTTGAAAAGCATCTTAGGAAAAGTTTTAATATAGTAGCATATGGAGCATATAGAAGGGAAATCTATGTAAAACCATCCTTTTTAGCCCCAAAGACCTAGAGATTTGCATTTCAGGGGTGAGCCATCCATAAGGAAATGCTGCTATGCCTGGATATGAAATGCAATGTGATACAAGGTGTTTGGAGAAGAGCTTTCAGACAGGGCTGAATCGTGCTCTCCAAGGTGGACCAAAGGGCTTTCAGCACATGGGTCACCCATTCCTAGCCAGGAAGGGATTAGGTCAGTATGTCAGGATTGCCTTTCCCACAGCCATGATCTCAATGTTTGTATAGAGATGGGGCTGTGCTCCTTCGGCTACCAAAAAAATAATGATGAAATGAAGCAAAACCCAGTCTGGAGCTATACCATGCTCATGAATTCCCCCTTTTGGGAAGCATTCAAAGACAGCTTCAGCCTTTTCTGTTTGTAATAAAAGGGACTACAGCAGAGTTCCCACAACCACTGGTTCAGTTTAGACTCCAGGACACCCAGTGGCCACATCCATTTCCTTTCATAAAGGAGCTAAGCCTGTTTTGCCCAAGGAAATATACATAGAACCAATTCTGGATGCAACTTTTTAGAGTTTTGTGGTTCCTTACTAGGAAGATCTCTAACAGCATCCTTTGTATGAGTTGCATTGAGTCAAGCCCAGACTATCTCTGTGGGTAAAGCTGCTGTTTGCACTGAGTCCCCCAAAACCGGGATAAACCCAGTGCTAGCGCTCAGGCTTGGTGGGGCAAACCTCATGTAGCCTGGGTCCAACAGCAAAGTTTGTGAGAACAGTGGAGGGATGAGCATATTTATTAAAGGCTTTGGTCTTTCAGGGTTATGGGGTTATTTTCCTTGGTTTTTATTCCTCCTCCCCCCTTCGCTTTTTAACTATTCTGCAAATTTTTTTAAGGGAGACAGCAATAACACACGCAGCACTCATTTAACGTTTTTATACTCCTAAATTCAGACTCAAAGTAAAGCAATTACTTACCTCTAAACTAGCTTGCAGAGAACAGACCAGTAAAATTGGAGGATTCGATAACCGAAACCCATTAATTCCTTCACTTAGTTGTAATTCTGGAAAATGAATAACTTATATTAGTGTTTTTGATTTCTTCCTCTTAATGGATTGGACGTTATCTTGAAGTCTGTCCTCATGCAATAAAATATTTCACTAATGTGGCCTGTAGGAATCAGTTATTAAAAGGAAATAGTAATCTATTCACAGCTAATACTTTTAACTTCTAGGGAAGCCAAGTTTCCTCCAGCGGAAGACCTCATTAACAGCTTCATGGGAACTAGAGAACTGCAATTAATTTGTTAAACCCACCAAAATTAATTTGTTTAAAACCATCTTTACACTTGAATCTCTTTTAACACTGGCAGAAACCAGAGAAATTCCAAGTCAGCAGAGGCACGCTCGTGCGGACCCGCGGTACACGAGCAGGGAATCATGTTCCTTAACTTTATTAAACTGATGAGACACGTGGGAGACTGCATATGCGGCTAAGTGTAGCTTCAGGCCACGTAGAGAAGTTGCATAGACTTTAGGCTGTGAAATTTCACAAAATCTATTTAATAAATCTATAAAAGCCTCGCTGTAAGTTTTGTGTCACCATTTATATTTCATGCTCCAGCACCAGAGCAGGAGGATGCTGCGGAGGAAATGTTTTTCATGCACAGCAGACTGGCTAATTTTATAATGATCGTTGCCCAACTTCTCCCCTATAAACTGCCCATGGAAATGAATAAACAATATTTTTCTTCTTCTAACAGTATTTCAAGGCAATTTATGTCTCCTGCCGGCTTTCCATAGTGCCACTCTCTTACATGTGGTCAGAAAACAAAGAGCAGACTGAGGCTATTAGAGAGGTGTTCTCCAGCCAAAGTCACATCAATAGGCACTGCCACAGAAAATTAAAAATATATTAAAAACACAAGAACCAATCAAACCAAAAAGCTCCTTTCTTCTCCTGATCCCTCAGGATATTCTCTCTGCCATGCTTTCAAATGGAGCTGAACAGTCTAGCTGTCAGACTTGGAAAGGAGTCCTCACATCGTATTGGGACAATAAATATTTAGCTATTTCAGAGCAGGTTTGGTTTTGTCTTATAACCCATCCTTTGCTAGGGAGCAAGGGATTTGGAGATGCTGAAACATTAGTGATATTTCATGACTTATGTCGGATTGCCTTACCTTTATTTATATAATTTCTCATTAATTCCAGTGGAACTAATCCTAAAGTAAGATATTACCCAAGTGAATGATAGCAGATTCTCACTCCTCAGAGACTTATGTGTTTAATTCACTGACATACTTTCAAACTTTCATCCATATTCTACATCTGCATTTTGAAAGTATTTCAGCAAAATATCTAGAAGCAGACAGTCAGACACATATGCCCAGAGACCAAATTTATTCCCACTTTTACTTTGTTAACTCCACTGCATTACATATGTGGGATGAGTTTAGCTTAAAACCTTTAATATGAGTGCAGAAATTCAAACTTCTATCCTTTCTACTCGAACTACTATAAAAGTGAAGCAGGTTATATATATACATCAAATAAGGTAAAACTGAAAGTGTAAAAGTACATACTGTTTTCCATGAGGAATCGTGTTTTGAATTCATGACCCCACCAGCCGATTAGCCTAAAATTTTGTAAAGAAAATAAATTAATAGCAATCTTGGTATAATATCTTTTTATTTACATTTCAGAGTTAAGAAATATATAAGTAAGATTAAGAAGTATATATACTTCTAATAGTACACTGTATTTCTAACAATGACATAGAAATGCAATAAATTCTATAAATAGCTAGCCCTGAAAACTTAATATTACTATTTGGGAATTTCACTTTAACTACTAGTGATAAAATGTACCACATCTTTCAATTAACTATTGATTTCTAGCAATATCCACTTTGTGTGAATTCATTTCACAAAATGAGAAACAGAACAGAAATATTTCCACTGTTTTTTTTCCAAGATATTAAATTCAACTTCCCCTAAACTTTGTTTAATGAATATTTAAAGCTAAAAGGTGTTATAAAATCCAACTTAGTTTCACCAAGCAGAGGAGTTGGTGATGGACAGCACAACAGGGACTCAGAAGGTTTGTGCGAGCATTGCCTTTTCCCTACTGTGAGACAGCAATGTGAATTCTGAACAAACTTCTTCTCCTGAACTGAGCTTCTTATTAAAAAAGTCTTTCTTTAAAATAAAAACCAAACCAGTTTAAACCAAAAATCTTTTTTAGATCATCTCCAGGAAAAAAAAAAAAAAAAAAGAAAAAAAAAAAAAAAAAAAAAAGAAAAAAAATTAAAGATCAATTACTTTGTAAATCATTTATCCAAGCTTTCAAATTAGGATGATATTTCATTATTAACATTTGCTAAAAACATATGCTCAAGAACATAGCTATGAAACAGTCTTCCAAAGCAGCTGGATGCACTGGATCACCTAGTGTCCAAGGCACTGCAAATAAAGTCAGGGTGACAAAATCAACGAGTCTCTCCACACCTCCCTTGGGTTCTGTACTTCTTAACTCAGTACATGGTGACTAATAACATCAGCACTACTAGAAATCTCCCATGTATCAATGCTATTACAATATCAGGAAATCACCACCTTAGAAGGCCAGGAAGGAGAGCCTGTGGTCTCCAGGACTCAACACATTTGACACCGTTTCTTCCAAGGCTTCCAAGACTTCACTCAGTTTTCTCTATGCCAGGTAGTAGAGTTGTTAGGAGCAAAGCCTGGCAAGTATTCAAAATTTTTCATAGTAAAAAAAAAAAATCTTTAAGTAAAACTCACAGTAGATCAGCCTTCCTGGAAGTAAATAAGGAAAAAGAAAGGTATTGTGCCCCCCTGCCCCTCTCTAAAACAGGAACACTTCTTTGCAGTATGCTTAAAAGACTTTAGTTCTACAGAATTAAGACCACATTTGAGTTAAAGACTTGTTATATGAATACCATTACACCATGGTGTAAAATAAAGTACTTCGTATTTCTGTATAACAACGTAGGTTTTATGTTTACTTCTATGAAAGGCTCTGACCTGCATCCAAACATAGTGTATACAGAAAAAGCATGCTTTTTTCTTTATTGCTGCGTGATGTTTTTATTATTCTAAGACCCATGAAAATCAATAGTGCAATATACATTCATTTCAAATGAGATATTAGATTGCCCAAATGAATATACCCCAAATAAAGTATGATGCAGCTTCTGCCCAAGTGACTCAGTTACGGATGCTTTGAATCATAAAAGATATTTCAGCTATTTAATATGAACTGTATAATATATATAGAACATTTTACTATAAACCCTGAATATTATGTTACTACAACACGCTACTAATGTCAATGGCACACCCATTCCAGGAAGTTTTAAACAGAAAAAATACCCATGGGAAACATAACATTTGGACTATTACTCTGTACCAAAGAGAAAACAATGCTATGTTCTATTTGGACCACATCCTAAAGTCAAAGAAAAATAAAGACCAGCCGGAATATTACCCAGATAGAGCCTGATGAAAAACACTCTGGTTGCATTTTGAATGCTCAAAACTCGCTAACTCTGAAGCTGGCTTAAAACCAGACCTCTGCTGCAGCGCCACATTTGCGACTTGGAAACTGAAATTTCAGAACTTTTCCAAAATGACAGAATGAAGGATTTTTTTAAAGACAGTTTTAGCTGTCTTGCCCTTTCCTACCATAACTTTGACAATTTGCTTTTCCTTATTTTTTTTCTTTTTTTTTCTTTTTGGCTGTGCTAGAACTTCAGAGGTGTCACTACGGGATGTGCACTTTGAGGCAGCTCCGGTCCTACACTCTCATTGATCTAATGGTCCATATGGATGTCACATTATTTGACATTTAAGTTGACAGGCTTCAAAGTGTGGAAATTAACAAAATCTTTACAAATTAGCAATTTGCTGTTTACAATTTTCTGTGAAAATTTTGAAATGAAGGTTACCCTTGCTATGCCAAATTTCAACCTGTTATGGTGGGAAATAGCTAAGGTGTTAAACCCCAAACATAAGGCTTTATAAATGCTCGCTAAAAATAATAGGCAATAAAACTGCACATTAAGATACTGCAGTAAAATTTCTTATTAAAGAGTTGTTACTCTGCATGCAAAATGAGTAGTTTGAAACGCAGTCACCATTTTGACTATTCCTGCTTCAAAAACAAAGGAACCAAGATCTAAATTGATTTTGAATTCCAAACCATAATCTTTGCAAAACGCATAATGTGAAAGGCTCTGAAAAGCCTTATATGAAGTGTTTGTGGCTAAAAACACCTTAAAATCGTTTCTACCTGGACTCTAGATTTACAACATTTTCATCACAAGTAAAACCCATTATATGAAGTGATTTAAAAATCAGTGTCTGGGGAGAAGAGGGTCTAATTTTGCAAATGTTCCACTATAAAACTTTGAGAATAACATTTTGACTGGTCACTGCCCATTACATGTAAATGTATCCAAGCTGAGAGCTTGCCTTATTTTAACTCTGAACTAATTAAAACGGTTATCCCAGTGACGGCCAGCTTGCGGTGTGTGCCTAGATAGCATCCTGCTGCCAGCCCCAGGTGCTACCCATGGCCTCCCAAGGCTGCTCAGGTTCTCCTGGAGGCCCTCTACAGCTAACATGTCTCCACCCAACAGCAAAAATGAACATTAAATCCATTGCAATCATGCCAAAAAGGAAAGTAAATTAGTGCTGGATCAGCTATGGCTTTTTCTGTGAGGTGTGCCTGTTCTTACAAACCCACTTCTATAATAAATGTTAAAATAGATAACACATTATTCTATTTTATCTTCAAATAAAACCTGTGTCCTCATGGTTTGATGGCACTGAGACTTTCCCAGGGAGCTCTGCAGCTTTCCAGTCTATGCGCAGAAGTAGTTTTTAAATGCAACACATAAAATTTAAAGCAAACTGTTACCAGCTCAGTTTCATGAAACAAGTGGGCATATATGAAATATTGCTGAAAGATTTTTCAAATTCCTTATTTTTATCCCAAAAGGTTCTCTTATTTTACAGATTAATGAACAAAGATTTGCTGGGTTGGAAAATGACTCCAGAAAGGAGCAGTATCTTCTCATTTAGTCATTCTCTCTTTAAGGACATTTACACTAGGGAACAATCCCTTCAATAAGTGTTTTTATTTAGCTCATTTTCCTCCTTCATATCTGTCTCTGTGAGACTGAAGCGCTGGTTGTTCATAACTTGAGCCATAACGTTTGTAGTTGCATTAATGATGCAAGAACGCAGGATATAATGATCACGATGTATGTGCAGTGTAAACATCAAAGGAGATCCTTTTAAAGAACACAGAAAAAATAAAAAAAAAAATTCTTTTGACCTTTGCTTCGACGTTACAGATGATCATGCTACTCATTCATAATTTACAGCCTGAAGCAACATGGGTCTCATTTCCCTTCTCAGCAAGAAAAAAAAAAAAAGTAGTGACACAGAAAAAAACAGGGAAATACTATTAATGTGGTCCAACTTTTACAATCCAGGGCAATGCACTGGAAATATCCTGTCACTATACTGTGTGAGGAAACATTTTACATCCATGAGAAAGCATGTTGAAAAGCTACCACAGGAATGCAGTGTGAAATTTGTAATACTTTATACTGTGTTCACCCACTTCACTGAGCATGGAACAGTTTGTCTTCCCTCTGTTATCAGGTCACAATGCTATGTAGAAATTTCATATTCATTACTTAGATTATATCTATATTAGGAGCGTATACCAGCAAAGCGTGCTATGTTTATGAAACAACCATGGATTAAGCCAAATCATAAACAGGCAGTTTTGGGTGGACTGTGTCCGCAAAGCAACTGATGTAGCTGCCGGGTGGCAGCTAAGCTCTTCATTCACACATCGCTTTATTTTTGCAAAAAGAAAAAAAAATCCAGATGTTGGCAAAGATTTGTTTGAGTTTTCATACTACTGGTCCAGCAGCGAGTAAGAATCAGCTTTGAAGAGTTAATGAGACGTCTCCCTGCTCCCAGAGTCTATTACACAGAACTCAGACAGATATTGTGCTATGTCTACAAAGGCAACCTTGCACAGGAAAAAGAGTGAAACGGAGCCCATCCATCCCCCTTTGCTTACACCTCACAACGCCTTTAAGAACTCTAACAGATAACCAAGAGGCACAGTACAGTTTGACTCAGGCTTAGAGAACAGAGGTTAAGCGAGTCGCTAATATCACTCCGTTAGTGGGAAATGTGTTAAGTAAAAAACCCATTAGGTCTTACGAATTCGAGCTCAAAAGGAACTCTACAGGAAGCCTGGAGGCTTGAGCCAGCTTGAAGCTAGGAACAAGCTACATCTGACCTCAGTCAGAGTGATCTGACCATGTTTGACCGTTGTCCTGCTGCCTAGGAGAACGTGGTGGTACCACACCACGGTGCCACATCCAGACTCCAGCTCTGCCCAGCTTTCACGTTTCATAAGGCAGGTTAAAGGAAAAAAAAAAAGGTACTGCCAGCTCCTACTCCTAAAGACCAAAGTATTCCTTAACATGCCTTACATCCACCTATGAATCTCTAGCTCAACTGAAAGTTTAGTTCCAGACCTAGAAGAAGATTCCTCCAGTGGCCTGAGCTCCTGGGCTCCACGTAGCACAATACAGGTAGTAAAAGTAGCCAGGACTCAGGTCCTGCCACATTCAGACAAAAGTTAATCCCAAAAGCCAACCTCGTATAAACAGCTGTATCACCCCCTCTAAGCCACATTACTCTTACCCAGATTTTTAAACAGCTCTCCACAACCTCTGAGCACAGACCTGATCCCCAGGCTTAACAGCTGAGGCACAGTCTGTGCATTCTACTCTTGCAATTTTTTTATATGTTTTAATGCCATTTTTATTGCATTAATTTTGTTGCAAACACATGAGTATGATTGTGCTTTGTTTGGATTCAATGCCAAATTCAGAATAAATAGCAAGAATAGTACCACTCCCCACCCCCAAAGAAAACAGAAAAAAAACCCTATTCACTGCTTTACATCACAAATTTTTGACTCAATGACTAGAGTTTGAGAAGGAGTTTCAATTTTCTTTGCTATCGCAGACTTGTCTGATCATGGATGAGTCATTTAGTCTTTCCGTGCCTCAAGCCCTCATATCTAGAAATGCTGTGCAGTACGGCCCTGACTCTCTGGTGAGTTGTAAGAATATATTTGTTAAAATATTTTCACATACTTCGAAATGAGGACCATGTAAGAATGGAGAAAAAGATTTCCTTGGAGTATCTTACACTGGATTTTTTAAAGTACAGATAGAGAAAGGGGATTTGGAGGTATTGACTGATACCACTGGTTTTTTTCCCCTCTTCTCAGCCTTTCCCCAAATTATCCTCTCGGGCTCAAAACTTGTTTCCAGTGTCAGGTTTCTGTTGAGTTCAGAATTTAATATTTTTCTTGATCCGTGTCACCTAACTGGCACTTACGTCAAGGGAAAAAAAAAAAAAGAAAGAAAAAATAATCAATATTTCTTTTGCTTAATTCCATATAGCATTATAGTATTTTAAAGCTGTGCTGAAACAAAACTGAAGCCCAAGTGGATGGACAATGTTATTCCACTGCAGCTCTGCCCTCTCCATACTGGGCACCACAGCAAGGCCCTGCTCTGACCCAGGGCTCCCCTGCTGACAGCTCCCTAGAAGGGAGAAAAATATTTCACATAATACTTGGTATGGTGACGAGGGGTCTCTTTCATCAAAACAAAGAATAATTGAAAAGTGACTCCGCACTTTCATCACTGAAATGCAGAACTCAAAGATTTTAACCTTCCTGTGTAGGTCGAATTCTTCATATACTGTGAAGCTGTCAGTTATGGAATGTATTTCATAGTATATATATGGGCTAGGATTTGCATGAGGGATTAAGGGAGCTAGTAGCTAGCCCCTGTTAGAGGCTAGCAATATTTGAAACTCAACTCTCACTGTCTCCTTCAGAAGACCTTGCCAAGATTGCCAGAAGCTGTATTTCAAGCCTCTTTCTTTTTCCCCCTCCCTTATATCTATTTAGATATCCTTTATCCCAAATGGTAAGATTGGGTTTATTTCATTATTCTTTTCTGTGCAATGTCCGTTGTTAATTTTAAGTAGGATCTGTTGTTAGAATTTGAAAAGCTTTTGAAGCCCAGGTAATTATTAGCCTCAGACTTCTGTAGTTTTGGACTCGTACATATTCTGATGCTTTCCTTACCCTTTTCAACTCATTACAAATGTTTCCTAATTATTAAGCATATGTGACTTGTGAGCAATGTCATACATTATTAATGGACCAGTCTCTTAGAACTCAGTGAAAAAAAATCAAAATTCCTTACGAAAAGTTGCTACTGTGAAAGTAGTAACTTTTCATATTTAATATCAATGAGGCTTTACTTTGTCAAAAGACCAAAGTAATATGATTGTATTAGAGGCTAATAGCATGACATTTTTCTTCTGTTAAGTAGCTTGCACTTTCCGTACCATCTAAGGGAGACAATTTTTCTCCTCTATTTTGAGGCTTGTCTTGGTTAAAAAATAGCTAAATTCACTTTCTGCCTCGCAGCAAATTTTAATAGCAAAGACCAAAATCCTGAAAAACAGTTTCATAACCTAAACAATGACACTTGACTATGCAACTACAATGGGTGAAATTAGGAAAACTCTAGCTTTGAGTAATCATCCTTTTTCCAAAAGTACCTGGGCAGCTTGCTGAGTTTTGCTGTTCTCTAAGGTGGGGAATTTAATGCAACTGTTGCCACAATTAGAGAGACTCTTGGGTGAAAACCTAGGATTTCTGGTCAATCAAGTGCAAGGTGATTTACAGCTGATAGGTATTTGAAGACAGAGGGTATACATGCTCTTCTTGAATTGATTTTTTCCTTGTTAGTCTTTTAGACTCAACACAAGTGGGAATACACCAATTTCAATGTGTCCCTTCGCATTACCCCTCCAGGTCAAAACAAAAGGAGATTGAGTTCACTTTTGTAGCAGGAAACAAGTTGCTGTGATTGGGGCATGAGAAAGAGAAATGGCTGCAATGCTGTGAATCCAATCAGGGCCCCTTGGAGTTGCACAGAGCTCTCCGTCAAACCTCTAAGGGGCTTGCGATGAGGGATGATAATTTCATTCACCATGATCAGGCAAAAGAGAGGTATGATCAAGTGGCAGACAAAATTGGAGCCTAAATTAAATCCCAGGAAAAGATCTCACAAAAAACAACACCTCTAAGGCTAATGAAGTTGAATTAAAAACTGTTAAATCAGTTTACGAACAACTATTATCACAAAGCGCTCGTATATCACTTCCACTAGCCAAATATCAAATATATGAAAAGGGGGAATAAAGCCAACAGTATGTTAGCACATTTAGTAAGGGGAAATCAAATATTCTGCCTAACACCAGAAACTAAAAATCAAGCAGGGAGCCAATTTACTCATAGAGATATTAATAAAGTTCTCAGCGATTTTTATAAAGTATTGAATAGTTCCCAATTATATTATGGTGATAAAAAACAGCATATTACATTCTTTAAGAATTCAGTAATTTTTTTCTAGGCTGTTTCAAATAGATTAAATTAAACAAGAAGCAAAAGCAACAATCCCTCCTAGAGGTACTTTTAAATGTGAATTCTGACTTAAAGGAGACTTGGACGGTTTTGATTACCATGATGCATTTACTGAACTATACAGTCTTATCATCCCCTCAAAGATTCATTCAAGGGACTGAGATCTAGATAGATTTCTAAATAATGCATGTATCTGATTGAACTATAATATAAAAATTTTAAGATCTGGGAAGCTGCACTTCCTCGGGTCTTTGTTGTTTTTGAATACAGTAATCACAATATTAATGCAAGACCTTTATCATACTAGAATCCTTATTAGCTAAAATGTAAGAGTTATCACCTCTGCTCTTTGCCTGAAACAAGAAGCAATCCACATTAGATGAGATTAATTTTTTATTTTTTTTTTAATGTCAGTAGATGGAACTAATTGAATTCAAAGTTTTAAGTGGCAGCAGAGTTGCCACAGAATCCAGTAGTTTTGTTACAAAACTTTTACTAACACTAGGTGATACTCAAGGAGAAAAGAACTCAAACGGAGTTTATTGAGCTGGAGTCTAAGACGTGAAATCAACAAGGGAGAATAGAAATGGACATTTTTCACAGTTACTTTAAAGAGTCCCTCCTTGAAAAGTTGAAGTTTCATCTGTCACTAGACAACTTGAGAGAAAAGTGACTTAGCGACCTTTCTTTTCAGGGCTGTGGCTGCTCTAATGTTCAGTATCACAAACTACCAGTATTTTGGGCCCTAAAATATGTTTGACATGAGGTCAAATGTTTGAAATAAGGTCCAATGCATTTATGTCAGAAGTTTGACACAAGGTCCAACACTGGTTTCAGAAGCCCCCAAGCTCTTCTCACTGCAGAAACAGGTGAGAAGCCATCAGATAAGGATGCTTATATGGGCTTATTCTCATGTCACAAACTAACTATATCTGCAGTATGGACCATCAACACGCACTGATCAAATCTCTCTCCACTTGCTTACAATGGGTTGCTACAAAGTCAAGTCAGAAAACTGTCAATGAAAACAGAGGGATGCTGAAAAACTAGATTAGGTTAGGACACTATTAGATTTTTTTTTTTCAATTAACTGTACACAGCTACAGAAATTAATAAAGAATTCTTCACTTGAGCTGTTTTTCATGCCATGAGACAGAAAGAACCCACAAGTTTCCTGAAAGAGTTGCACTGGTAAGATTAGCTCCCTGATTTGATCCTGAGAACCTAGGAGAACGAAGGGGATAAGAGAGGGATACAGTGTCCTTCCCAGCAACTCACTGGAAACTGCTCTTCAGACACAAGTGAGCACTGATTTGTGTCCCATACCCAAACTGTTTCTGTAGCTGCCCTCTAATTTCCATGCAATAGGAGGCAGCAAGAGGCACCTGCCAGCAAGCATTGCCAAGGACTTCAACAGGAAATGAAGAGTAGTGACTGTGATGGCAAGAACTTGCCATCAGCAGCAAACAGCTGTGAAAATAAATATTTCACAAATGGAAAATGAGAGGAAGGATGGCTTAAAGCAAGCAGGCAAGAAGAAACCGTGTATGTCACGAAGGTCTCTAAGAAGCTCCTGACTCAAAGATGTGTGGAGATGGGCAAGAAGTGAAGGACAGCAGGCTGTGGACTTGCTTTGCTGGGCTTACCAAGAAAGGAGCTGGGGTGAGGGCAAAAGAAATGATCTAGTTTGCCCACAGCAATGGTAAAGATAAAAATAGATATCACTAAGGGAGCCCAAAAAGAAATATATGAAGCTGTATGCCCTGGTGAGACCATCTTCTCCTGGCTGAGCACTGGAGATATGAAGGTTGAGCTGGGAGAAAGAGGCTGTATGATGACAAGAAACCCTATGAAAAAGTGAAAACAAAAACACAAGGGGTAAATCAAGCAAAAAAGAAAACCCATACAAAATCTGTCCGGTGCTCATGCACAGAAAACCAACTTTGCAAGTAATAAAGAGTCTGAATTATTTCCCTAACCTGGGTAACGACCTTCCAATTACCTTTAAAAATGCTTATGGTTTGAATCAGGTGCTGGCTGTGATATGAATCACAATATGAGCTGTATGTGTGATCCCAGGGCTGCAGCTAAAGCCAGAGAGGTATTCAGCCAGGACAGGGACACGAATAGCTCTGAGAGACATGCAGTGCAGGAGACCCCATCTGAACTGGTAACTGACAATTACAGGAATATACTCCAGGGGACATTAAACAGGGGAAAAAAAAGGTAACTGTATTAATGGCACAGAAGCATAATGTCTATTGCTGGTACTTTCAGTATAGAGCAATTTCAAGGCATACCAGGATCTTGAAGCACATTCAGTAAGGAAAAATTAGAAACAATTCCCCACTGTGGGCTAATGAACTAATACAAAAGCATGAGCAAATCTCATTTTTAGAGGACATGTGTAGACTACATCTTTAATTGAGAATCTTAAAAGGAAAGCTTCATAGAAAGTACCCAAGGTAGGAATCTGAAGTAGAAAAAAGTGAAAAATGATCAAATACTGAAAGTGAGTCAACAGCTAGTAGGAAATCCCAAATGCAAAATTGCATTAGTTCCAGCACATTTCTGCACGGAGATAAACTAGCTCTTAGTGGAAATGGCAGAAGATTTACTTGATGGTTTTTTTGGGGGAAATAAACTTTTTCCTCCCTAAGAAAGAAAGGTTCTGTGAGGTGGATATAGAAGCGTACAGATTGAGATAAGTATAAAAGGGGAAATACTGTCTCTGTTACTAATTAAAAAGGCAGGTAAAGAAGTCTTTCTTTCCATTTTGTTAAAGGTGTGCGACACCAGCTCGAGTGTTGCATCTCTGGAAGTTCATTCAGCCTTCTCTTATTGGGGAAAATCGAGACACAGCCAAGCGCTTTCAAAAATACCTGTTTCAAAGTGGAGAACTGAGGCACAAAGAGCAGGCAGCTAACAACACATGTCCTTTGAAGCGGAGGAAAAAAAATCACAGCAACCATACAGACTCCAAGGAGAGCCCCAGGATCTCTTCCTTGCTAGTTAACTGGGATGCAAGAGTTGCCCTGAGGCTACATTCACCTTTCCATCAGGCTAAGCCTGTTGGGTTCCTTTCATGTGTTGAAGCAGTTGTATCTTACACCATCTGATGAGAAAAGCTAGAGGCGGCAGATGGGAAACCAAATCTGCAAGGAACGAAGCCACGTCCCTCTCATTTCAGAGGCTGGGAGTGGGAAGGGGCCATGGCAGAGCAGACTAAGTGGTGTATGTCCCATCTATGTGGTCCTGGAAGAGAGGTGCATGAGAAATTTGAATTTCCTCAGATCTAAGATGCAAACTCACTAGTTCAGTGAGTGATTACTGAAGAAGGAATACCATTAAAGACCTATTGCAAGAATTTGACTGTGCTCAGCCTTAAAATAAAAACTATTTTGAAAAAAAGGCTGCGACAAGCTTCGTGTTTTAAATGACTTTATATTGTTGGTGGACTTTTGGACAAAAGAAAGAGCAAGTTGTCAGGCAAAGATTTAAGTATACATAAAACCTCCAGTTCTGCACCCAAGATGTCTTCAGGTGTCTGCAGCCAGACACACCCATACTATAAAAACTATTTTGGAGAAGATATGACTCATAGAAGCTAAGTGCTTTTATTGACTTGTTTATCTCCACTTATCCCAGCATTTTGATGCCTTGATAACAGGCATAAAAATTAGGAATCAGTCCAGCACCGTGCTTTTTAAAAGCACTGCTCTATATATTTAAGAAATTTGACAGGAACCATGTCTCTGATTTTCAACATGCTCCATTTTAAGGTCTGAGTTTTCAAAACTAAGAGTTAAGCACCTAGGTAGCATGGGAGTACACACAGGGAATGAAAACAGCACATTACTTTCACACTTACTCCAACTATCGTATAGATGATGTATATACAGCACGTTTACTCATACACAGTCCTATGAGTTTACAAGCAGGCATACAGCTCCTCTCTCAAAGACCTTAAAATCTAACCAGGGCAAAGATGACAAAACATAGGGGAAGACCTTCCCCTAGGAGAAAAGAGTGAGAAGATTATTTATAATGCGAAAAGAAGCAAGATTACTTGAAAATAAAGCTTAATTACAAGGGAGAATTTGAAGAAATAGAGAGAGAAAATGCTTGACAGAGAACAAGGAGACAATCATAGGAGCCACGTAAAAGCACGTACAGAGCTGAAGAAATGAGAATGGGAATAGATGATGTGAATGCACATTAACCTCTCTTTTTTTATCCCAAAGACTCACTCCAAAGTTAAAAAATGCTCTTGGATATTTGCCATTCAGTTGGTGAATCCGAGAACACACCCCTGCAGGCCCATCATGGGTCTAGATTGGCCTAATAAATCACTTGTCCCGAGACAATGCAATTAAGCCTAATTAGCCAATGCCTTTATTCCTAAACAGTCTCTTCCCAAGGGAGGTTTTAACTTTTGGTTTCTAAATTAGCTCAAGGAGCTAAATTGTTCTCATCTCCTTGGCAAAGAAACAGTTCATTTCTACCTTAGTACGGGATACTTTATGCACTCGGGGGGCACGTGTTGCGCTCCACGAATAGTTTATCCATACATTAGTCCACAATTTGAGTCCACTAGGACCAGCGAGGAACCCTTCTGCAAACAGCAGCATGTACGCTTCCTTCTGTGAGCGCTGGCTTTCCACCTTGCTCCCTGGAAGTCTCCACACTGTTTCTGCAGACCCTCTCCTCATCCGGGCCAGGGTGCTCTGTCTGCTAAATCTTTCAGTGCTGCTGAGATACTCAGAGCTGATAGACTCCAAGCATCAAGTGAGAGTTGGACCATCTTAGTCAATTATTCCTAGAAGCATTTTAAATGAGGGCAGCTTTAGCTCTTTCTAATACAGTAGATATAAAACAACCTTCCCAATCTTTTTTATGACTGTCCTTCGCTCCCAACTCACATTGCTCCAAAGCTACATTATTTTCAGCGCTTTCAGAGAAGCTTCAGCTATTTAGTTTGGGGATTATGTGGCTCTAATTCAAAAAGGAATAATGTGTTGTCTCCCCATAGATCAAGAAAATAACTAAAGAAAAACTCAACTGAAGCTACCAACCCTGGAAGGGACTGAGCAACCTCTTGTAAACAAAGTCACTGGGCAGAGAGGGGCTGCACTGGAGTAGGGTGGGGACACAGAGCACCTGGGAAAAATGGGAAAGGGGGGAGATGTATGGAGCTGGAATAGCATATCTTTGTTTATCTCATGCCAGGTTAAAAGTTCACATACCAAAAAGCTTTGCAGGTCTCTGTAATGAAGTAAAAAGAAGCTATTTGTGCTCTAGCATTTTCACTGGAATCAAGACGCCAAAAAGGAACGTGATCTAAGAGAAAGGGTTGATGTCTCACCTCTGTCTATGAGGAAATTGTCTGAAGATATCTTGGGTTTCTCAAAGCTAGTATGAAATAGTTATCATTGGGTTTCCTGTTCTTTGATACTTTTTTTTTTTAATCCTATAGTAAAAGCCGACAAGCTCTTTGGACATCAGTTGCTTCCTGCACATACAGCATTTCTTCACATCACACAAACTTTTTATTTTTAAACTCTACCTGCTGCCAGCCTGTGCTAAAGTTAAGTCATGATAAATCCTTTCATTTTAAACACTAGACTGTGTACAATTTTCATCTAATCCTCTGCCAAGGCTTATTATTATTCTCCTGGCTGCTTTACATACATTTATTTCCCTTTCATCTTTTTTAAATTGTGCCTTACTCTTTCTTACAGGGATTTGACTAGGACTTTTTTTTTCCTTCTCATATTTCAGGACACTCCAAGTTTGTCCCCTCCTGTCCCTTATGCCAGCTGACAGCAGAGCTGAACTCATTGCACATTTACAGCTGCAGATACTCTACTGTGAACACCTGACTTCTCCTGTACCTTCTAACCCAGGTGCTCACAAACATTCACATTTCATTATAGCTAACTTGATTGGTAGATTTGAGTTATCTTTGGTTTTATAAATGGAGAAATTGAGAAACAAGGGAAGGAAAAAAAAATAAAAACAAAACACAAAACTTTCCTGGAACCCAACAAGCTAGTCAGGCAAAATTTCAGTTTTAGTAGGTCAGCTTAGTGCTCTCTGTGTCTTGGAAACCTCCATTCCACAACATAAATGCACTGATGTGGAAACTTGGTGGTATAGGATCAGCCTGCACTGACCCAACAGTGTCAATAGTCTTTCATAGCTTTGCTCTGTCCA
>KZ506442.1:123303-145063 GCA_002844005.1 Limosa lapponica baueri
CAGCAAGTAAGTGTTTTGTTGTCTAGGGAGCAAGCTCTGGATGGAGCTGCTGGAGGGGAACTGTCTGAATTAAACTGTCGTGGAATTAAGAGAAGTTAAGACAAAATACCTAAATGCCTTTTGTGATAGACAGTATCTGGGCTTGGGGATTTAAAATTGAAATTTTGGATTGAGCTGTTTAATTTTCAATAAGTCCTTTTTGCCCCAGTATCAGCCAGTAACAAGCAAAGAAACTTGGCAAAAGTTCTGGGTCTGCCTCTCTGAATTATGTTCAGAAGATACATTTTTTTATAGTAAAATACAATACATTATTTCGATATAAAAATAACTACCTAGTCAATAGCTTGCAGAAAATATGAAGGATGAGACAAATTAAAGAAATCTATATAGGTGGGTAAAGTGACTTGCATAATATTGGCCAGAACTTAAAAACAGTATTTCAGGCAGTTCAAATGACAAAAGGATATTGGCTGGATTGGAATTTAACTACCCGCCTATGTGTGTGCTGAGATGCAAAGAAATAAAGTGTTTGGTACTTCTGTTTTTTGAATGAAGTTGTCTGGCCACTGGGTGTCATCCTTGATTCAGATGACAGCCAAAGACTTTTTAGATACAACATAAAACCTGCAACTTCCAGAGCAGTTAAATTCCACTCTATTTGATTGTACAACATACAGCAAATTGCTCTGCATTTAAATCAGCTATAAAATTGAATACTTTGACATAGACAAATTCTCCTTTGTCTCACTGCCTTATTTGGAGACCTGAAATGGCTGGTTGATGTGGAAAAGAAAGGAAAGTAATACAACTGGGGCATATTAACTACAAACAATTTGATGAGTGATTATCAAATCTCAAAAAATATGAAATAACTATGATTAAATAATGCAAAGGATCTATAAAGGAAGTTTGGAATTATATCCTTAATTGGGCTCCAGGCTGAAAAAGCCTATTTCATGTAGGCAATTGTACTTAAGATATTCAGTATCCAGATTCAGTACACAAGTTAATGACTATGTATGAAGAAGCTGGTTCAGGAAAAACTAATTTAAGCTCTTACCTACAATACCAAGCTAGTACCCTCACAGAAGTTTCAAAATTTCATCAAAGAGGAAAAAAAGACTCAAAGTCCTTGAGATTTTATTCATTCCTCCTATTGCTATTCTGTGATTTCTAGCTGACTCACACTTTTTTCACTGCTCAGCATCTTCCCAGCTCCCCACAGCCAGACCCAGAGGTTTGGCTATAGGAGCAGTACCTGCACCCGGCTAACAGGGAAGCAGGGAAAAAAAGAAAACAACAAATTTCCAGAAGTACTATCCAGATATTCAGAATATTTTGCCAGTGTTCACATGTGAGAATCAAATCAGCTCACAACAGGTCATACGTCATCCTAATGAGTTTTCTGATATGGGTGACTGAGAAGAACTTATCAGCGTTATTTTGTTATCTCCTGGGAGTCTAGACAGTCTGAAACCAGCACATAGTGCAGCGAAGCTGCTTATTATAATATTATTTCTCTCTGAAACCTGATTTAGTTTGCCCTCTTCAAGCTAAAATAAAAGTAAGTGCCAGCAATTTCTCCAAACATTAAAGCCAGAAATAAATGTTTACATTTGTCAGTGTATTAAAACTATTAATCCTACTGTTCTTAATATACATACATAGAGTACAGTAACATAACATTTTAAATAACAGGTTGGGGTTTTTTTAATGCAGCTAACCTCAGTTGATAGCACAGCTTTTCATGGATTATACAGTCTTTGAGAACACAGATCTCCATGTAATTCTTCCTAGCTTTAGCAGTGGATATAATTTTAATGAAAACATGCCAGTATTAAAGAGCTATTAGACACAGAGTTGAAATTGTCTTTGATTTTGTTCACCAACCAAAGACTCCAATGATTTTTAAAAAATCCATTTCTAAAGGAAGACGTTAAAGATTCTCTGTACATTAAACAGTGTCATAGGCATGATTTAGGTTACTTGTTTTTAATATTATAAGCATTCTCTTTAATTATTATATTTAGTTTAGAACTGATGGCAGACTTCAAGGAGGAAATGCATTTAAGATGTGAGCATGTACATTAACAATTTCAAAATTTACTAAAATTAACATAAAACAACCCATCTAAGGTAAAAAGTCAGATAACTAAATTATATAAACTTGTACTACCCTTTTCATTGATGCAATAAGTCACTAACAAATATTAGCCCAGTGAGCTTTTTTTGAAGCAGGGAATTTCTTCTGCATCTATACATATATACATACATAGATACACATGTCCCTAATCTAAGACTAGGAATCTATACACTTTCTTACTTTCAGATCTCAACTCAAAGGGAAGATATTTTCCCATTTAAACTTCACAACACCTTTTATTTAGGCATAGAAATATACTTACACCGGTTTAATACTCTGGGAATGCTTCTCATGAATGTAGGCACCAGCAAGGCCTCCTGCTCCAGAATTTAAATACTGCAAATAATAAATCGACACGTACAAGTCATGCTCATTATCTGTAAAGTATAGCTTTCCTTCCCTCACCCTGCTCTATAAAACAGACCAATATTAACATTTCTAGTGGTTTCTAACTGGAGATCTTAGCATTTTTCTCAAAATGCTGAAGTAGGTAAAAGCAGATATATTTTTTCAGATTAGTTCTAAAATTATCTTCCTTGGCTTACATACCACATTGGAAGTCTAACAGACAAAAGACTAGAAAATTGAAGTACGGCTGAAACAGTCCCATATCATAATACATATAGCAAAGTCATCAAACAATTCATCTGACTATACCTGTCGATTCTTAATCTCAAGAGAAGTCAAAGGAACCGAAGATACCTTGTTCTATGATCTGAAATTATTTAAGTTTAGATGAGAATATTCTGTTATTTAGGGACCACTTAAGAAAATCCTATAGCTGCAAGACCTTCTCAGTGTGGGAAATAAGAGAAGAGCCTCTGATACTGTGAGCACTGAGGTCACTGTGCTTCAGAGCAGATGATTAACCAACACTAGTACCCACCTCACATCCACAAGACCTTGCAGGTCATTGCCACTGTTATCTTTTGGAACTTCTCATAACAAAACCACCACTAAAGTCAGTGTTCATCTCCTCATTGTAACCGTTAAAAAGATTCAGCCAAGTCTTGATCAGTTCAGGTGCAGTTCTTATTCATCTGACCTGTTCGCTGACCCATCATATAAGTGACATTATGGAAAATAGTCTCAAACAAGGAATCTATTTTACCTTGTAGGAGCACCAGCAGGCAAAATCTACTCCCCAGTCATGCAAATGAAGCTCTACATTCCCAACAGCATGAGCTAGGTCAAATCCAACAAAGCAACCCTGCGGGAAAGAGATAATTAATATATTACTTATCATCATAATCATAACTATAAAATTATTTTGAAAAACAACTTAATAGCATGCCTATACTGAGAGCAAGTAAAGCTCCAAAGTCCCATCTGTTTTGAGTTATTACTAGAAACAAGTTTTCTATACCGTAGATACATCCAGAAATCATGAATTATTTTGTGGGCTTGTCTTCAAGGACACTTGGATACATTTTAGATTCCTAAGGTTTTTTTTCTCATGCAGTAAAGTAGAATCACTTGAAATAAGTATTCATAACAAATGCATGTTGTATGCTATGACAAGCTCTAGGCAGAGACAAAATAGCAATGTACATAATGATGCCAGTCTCTCATGGACAATTGCATTCCACTATATGCTTATACTTAAGGTCTCCCTGATATTTGAACTATGTGTTGGGAACACAAATGGGTGAGATAGCAGCCCATGCAACACACTGATCTTTAAGGACTTGCGTACTTGTCCCTAAAAAGTTACAAAACCATTCTGTCATTTCTCTGTGAAAAGCATTGTATTTGTCATAATCACAATTTGCGTAGGGCACTGGGGGGTGGGAAAAAGCATAAAAGGACCACAGATGTATAGATCAAAAAGTAGCAGTTTTACACACAAAATAACCACTGGATGGCAGCATTTTTAAACTAAAAAGTTCTTCCAAGTTTTGCTATTTATTTAAATGCAGAGAAATAAAACTGCCTTTTGTGCCTGGACTACAAATGTAATGTTATTTTGCATTTTGCTTTTAAAACACAAAGAGCCTGCTTGCAAGCAGCATGGTAGGAATAAGAGTGAGAGCACAGGCTTCAGAAAAATCAACGTCCAATAATAAAACAAAGGATTTTTTTAAGAATCTCTTGCTGTTTCTTGCACGAAGGGAGCCTTAGCTAAATTATTTAAATGGTACTTTGGTATATTTAATCTTCTGTATAAACTAGATAACAATTTGAATGAAGCAGCATTTTAAGATGTGGCACACTAACTCTAATGCAGGTGTTAGGGAAGTTATCAGCTTGAGAAGTTGCTCCAAAACGATGGGAAGAAAACTCACTGCCATAGCATTTGCACGATCTGAACATTTGCTCTTAAACAGAAGCAAAGTTCCAATAAATAGTCTAGCCTTCACACTCTCAGTGGCTTGTCTTCACAGGGACACTCAGAAGTGAGTTAAGACAAATCAACTGCGATGGTGAAGTTGATGCAGAGAAGATGAAGCACACTGAATGCCCATGGGAACACTCTCATTCAGAGACCAAATGGCCTTGGTTCAGAGAAATAAGCTACAGCAAACTAAAGCAAATCTGCTATTGAATGAGAAAGTTTTCATAGGGTTTTAAGGCATTAACTTCAGAACTTCAGTTGACTGCATCTAAACATTTACAGATATCCCTTCATACATATGTCCCACACAAACTTTTTTGAAGAACTTCCATGACAGAATCATTGGTTGCAGTGGAAATGAGGGGTAACATGATATACTGAGGGTCTTGCAGAATGTATGTGTCTGACAGCCCACTAACAAAATTAAAACAAAAAAAAACCCAAAACAAAAAAAAATGCCTGTAAGAAATTTAGTTCTATGTTAAGTCTTGTGTTCGAATCAGTTGTCCTTTCCCTGTTGATAAGTGATAAATTCTCTAAAAAAAAAAAAATGTTCAAGCACAAGATGACAAGTTATGAGAAGACAGGAGATGGGAGGTAGGACAAGACTAGTCAGGACATCAGCAGGCTGGATGCCCTTGCAGTCACGGTAGTATAATGATGCTCCATAGCCATATCTATACCTGTAACCTCAACACACACAAACTTCCTTGGGCACTGACTGGAAGAGATCAGCTTGCACCCTGCCCTGGGCTTGTAGCACGCAAACAGGATGGCCACCAACACGCCACCCAAGGGTCATCTTCCTGAACTGCTTTCACTGCTCCCCAACACTTTGAACTTGGTTGGTAAATCCTACTGGGCACTATTTAACTTACTAACGAGGAATGGCCTGAAAATCTGGGTTCAGTGCTGGCAGGTTTCCTGCATCATCTCGGAAACACCCACTCGTACCATTTTCTTCGAGTCGTCATCTGCAAGATGGGTGGTGCTGGTTTGCTTTCCCTGGGGGAGGCGTCTGGCACTCGAGTTGCACAAACAGCAAATGTTTAACCACACAGATTGCATGGGAAAAAGTAAAACAAACTGAAACAGCTCTCCCTGCACAAGCCACGCAGAACGAGGACTGCGTGGGAATGTCGCTTCCCCAGACTAGGGGGAAAACAGAACTCTCCATCTGCTGTGGGCAAAGAAGAGGACATGTGCTCTCCCCTGCCTCTTCCGTTTTATTCTAACATCTAAAAGTCATTTCTGCAAAGTGTCTGGGTAGCTGCTGATAACCAGCAGGTAACAACTCAGCATGGACAATGACATTTGGAGAGAGGGAGAGAAATGACAGCTTCACACCAGCAAAGCTGGGACATTTAGAAAGAGAGACAGGAAAAGAAATGAAGATGAAGGATCTTAAAGCTCTTCCTACTGGGACTCAAGAGATTAAAATACTTTACATATGGTACAGAGTCAGTGGAAAGTACAATATAACTTATGAAATGAAAATTGTATTTGAAAGGTAGTCTCCTAAAAGTCAGCCATTTCTTAGCTTGTAGAAGAATAAAACCACTGAACCCCCTCCATCCTCTAGAGCAAGCTCAAAAGTATGAAACAAGGAAAACTGTTACATCCTCTTCAGCCTGCTGATGAGTCTCTTGCACAATACGTAGTAATTTTGATTTATCTGAGAGACCTAAGATGGAAAAATAGCCTGAGGTAATTTTTCAAGCTTAATTTAGTTCATTTAATATTTAATGACTTAATGAAGCTGTCTATGTGCAGAGCTTTCACTCTGGGAGGAATCTTAACGTACGTAGAGAACTTAAGAAATTGGCTTAAAAAATGTAAAAGGAAATCAGTAACTTAATTCATAAATGATTGACCTCAAGATTCCTAGGACATTTTCCAGACCTCCTGAGCTCTCAGCTCAAATCTCTAGCCAAAACCTGACAGGGCACAACACTGCAGGATTTTATTTCAACTGTACATTAAAAGAATTATTAAGATCATCTGTGTAGGACTTTTCTCTCTCCTATACTGGCTGACAAGTGATGTATTTTTTTTTTCTTCCTCTTCTCAAATGACTTTTCCACCTTGCATTTTCCCCTTCTGACTTTCTTGTGTGTCAGCTCTCCTCAACCTATTTTCTGTTCAGGAACATGGGGTCATTCAACCACCCTTCACCACTGGGAAGGGGAGCCTTGCATTTTTGCTTTGAACGTGACTTCTCAGGTTTATCCTCTTTCAACATATATTTTAAAGGACTTTCAACCTTTCTGTGATAATATGTTATGAATAAGACAATCCTGGTTTCATCAGGTCCAGAAGCTCTTCAAGGAGATACGGTCTTTAAGTCCATGCACTTACTGTCCTGAAAGCTTGTGAGCCTGGGGACAGGGACTGGTTGGATGCCACCAAGAGAAATTGACCCTGTGCACATTACATAGATGCTAATGACTATGTTCACCAGTTGTTTTCTTGTTTTCTAACCCAAATTCAGCTCCTAACATCAGCTCTGAGCTGGGAACACAGGATAGGAGCCAATTGCTTTTGAAGATCCAACATTTTTGGCTTTTTGGTAACCGGAAGCCCTGAAAACAAAAGAAGCGGCAGGGTACAGGACTACCTTTTAGCAATATTAAGACAGCAAACTCTTCATGAATCACAGATTTCGTAGCAGTTCAAGCAAATATTTGCCATATGCAGATGTTTAAGTGTAGTGTAACAGTATATTACATCCTGGTTTTGTATGAACATATAAACATGACTTAACCCAGGGGGGCAGAATCCATAAGAAAATTGAGCTGAGTGTACCTGACAGTAGGGAAATAGAAATAGGGCTGGCTGATGCTTTTCAAGCCTTAAGGGTACTCAAGCAGTTCTTCAGGTTGAATTACTTTTTCTTCTTAAATACACTAATGACATTTTAAGTCATGAATCTACCTGAGCGCCAGTCCTATGTGCTCTAACCACAAAGATGCTGGTAATATTATTTTTTTTTTCTTTTTCCCCGCTCTTCAAAGATTTCTGGAAGAAGAGATTCAATTCTATGTTATGGCATCTCTAACAGTCATGCAGGTAGAAACAGGCCTTTGACATCCAGCAGCGCCTGGAGTACTGAACTGCTGTGAGAAGTTGCTCTGCTCTTCAGTAACACAATATAGTCTCTATAAGTATATATATGTGGTGGTTTTGTGTATATCCATGTGGAAGAACATACCCCTGAGTTAATATTATTATTTGCAGTACTTTATAGAAACGTCAAGCTTTCTCCACCAAGTCCTGATTATCTCCCCAGATAATATAAACATCAAATCCATTTTTGCTCCATATAATGAACTATCAGTGACTACTTTTCCCCAGAAATCAGGTTCTTGCCCACTTCAGGGTATTTTATAGCTTTCAGTGAAAGTGCACCATTTTGAGTCACCCAAGCATGTGTCCCACAGCCTAGAGAGCATCTTCAGAGAGGTGGTAAATTGATAGGCTTTTCTGGGGTTGTTCATAAATACAGTGGAGAAGAAAAACCTCTCTCAGACACCTTTCAGACACATCACAGAGCAGATTTTGGGGAAGAAGCACAGTAGGCATGCAGGCGTTGGTGGCTGAATGAAAGCTCTGTTGCCACCAGGAGCGAGAGCGAGCAGAGCAGTGGGTGGCATCGTCCTATTAATAACCTGTCCTCCCTTTCAAACCTTTCATCATAGCCTCTTTATTATTTGTGGTCAGCAAAGTACTGGAAGACCCTCAGGAAGGCACCATGAAGGTGTTGCTTTTAGAGCTGTGTGGAGCTAAGGCACAGACATATTTCCCCCTGCGGCTGACTCCCTCCCGTTTCTTTTTTCCTTAGTTTTCTCCATCCACGTCAGAAGTCAGTCTTGTTTTGTACTGCGTTCAGGACCAATTTTCTTGCCAGGTGCTGCTCTGTGAGAACATTGCCTTCTTATATCCCACGGGCCCTGCACTAGGTCTCACACCTGCTGTGCTCTCCCAGGGGAGACTTTATCATCACTTTCCAGCAGCATAACTTACTCCCTGACCTCCAGAAAAATTTCCACTGCCAAACCTATAGCAACAGAAGATGTATAGCCTGATGTGAGCCAGGAACCTCTCCAGAGAGTTAAAACATTAAATATAAATAGTTAGCTGGTTTGCCAGAACTCAGTGATACTAAATAAGTTTATCCTTGAGTGGTTTAATCTTATATGAGATAAGGTACATCCAGTAAAAGACTGCCCCTACGGAAAGTCTGGTGACCTCCTGTTGATAAGAAGACTTAATTAAAAAGCGTTTTCTCCCAGATTCCTGAGGCAATTGAGATGGTTAAAGAAGTTTTACAGCTATGTCCACAGAGCACACTGCCTGCAAGCTCTGAAGGCTGAGTCATCACTAAAATACTGTCGTCTTGTGACGTTGATGTGCTCCACATTGTGCCTGTCTCTGGAAAACTGATCCGCTGAGTCTGAACACTGCTGGCTCCATGGGGAGCTCACCAGGGGTCAAAACTGCCTCTCGCTGTGGGAGAGGAGGAAAATCATGAAAGTCTGCCAAAAAAGCAGAAATCTAATGCAGACTAACTTTTAAAGTGAGATTAGAGCTGTGATTACCTCCTCCTCCTTCTCCACTGAACCTCTTGAAATTCTATCCTTCAAGAAAAGCCCCGTAGAAGTTAATAGTCATGAATTATCTCTCCGTATAGTTTAAGTCACACCTGCAAGATGACTCTTCCTGGGCTATTCCTTCACGCAGCACACAGCCCCCACAGGATCTGGGCAGAGAATGCTTTTACTTTTTATCAGAGCCCCACAAGTTTCCACACATGCTCTGTTTTGTTCCACAAGGAAAGCTGATATAAAATTGGTGTGAAAAGGATGGGTTTGGAGCAATCCTACCTTTTCTTGGCCAGCCTTTGTTATTCTAGGGATGTCAAACAGCTGTCCCGTGTAGTACTGCACCCCACTGAACAGAATGACAGCAATAGAGTCCCCTTCCTTCTCAATTACAGCAAGGATATCTTCAATCCTCAAGGTCTCCTCCCCCTAAAACAAAGTTAAAGCACACGTTTTACATCAACTCTGGCAGTAATGAAACTGTCATTTCTTATTTCATAATCTATATTTTACCATGAGCCGTGCTGCTTGCATAAGGAGATCAAAAGCAAATCCTTAGCATGGTAATGATATACAAAGGTAGTGCTATGAAGTAGCCTATGAGTAAGTTACCCTCAAAAAAAAAAAATCATTAGCAAACTTATCTTGAAGGTGCCAGTTATAAAAAGTCTATTCACTTCATATTCTAGTATGCTTCATACTCTTTAATATTTCAGTTTTAATTTACAGTAAAAAAAAAAATCCTGATGCAAACAGCATATATAATGATTTTTATGTGGCATCTGAAATTTGTGACACCCACAAGATTTGAAAGTTGTCTATTGGTTTCACTCTGTACTTTTCTGATAAACTTCGTATCCCACAGGAAGCTATTATAAACCTACCATATTTATATTTCAAAAACAATCAGTCTCACATCATCAAAAGTACAAAAATCCCCAAACCTGGGATCATTAAATATAGAGGAATTTCAACAAAACAAAACAAAGCAAAAAAAAAAAAAACCCATACAAAGAAACCCCGCTCATTCTTGATTCTTTATAGGAAAATTACTGCCCCGTCCTCCTCCCATCTTCCTAGCAAGGGATCATGTAAAACATACCACCACCTAGGGATCAATTAAGCAGTGAAAACCTAGAATTAAATTAGACTTGTTACTGAAAAGGGCTTGGGCAAGATTGTTGAATTGCAAGTAACTGTTATTATCTCAACAATCTTTGCAAATCTATCAAGCGTTCAGGAGTGGGCTCTTTACTCACAAGATGACTCAGATTTCAGAAGCAAAAGGTCACCATCAGTTTATAGTTAGGTGGCAAAGTTCTTAATACAGCAAAAGTGAAGCAAGGCAGTCTTTCAAATTAATCTGAATTGCTTATTACCCAAAGCAGACCTTTCCCTCAGTCTGTGCTGATACAGACACAGTGCTGTTCGTGTTGTGGCAATCTCTTACCTCAGGACATTAAAAGGACATTTGGGTTTCTCAATGAGTTACTATATTTTGCAGTTCTCTCAGGATGCTGTCAGGTTTTGCAAGCAGGAAAAAGAATGAAAATAACATATTTTTTTTTTGTTCTTCAAGGCAAATGCGCTAGTTGAACCAGACAATTATAAAATGGGTTCCAATACCAAAAAATATACACAGAACACGTGATTCATAAATTCTACCTAAAAATATTAGTAGAAATAGATTATAACTTCTGCAGGCAGACACTAAAATATTTGAAAATGTATGACTACTCTCCTATGAAATATGCTTCTGCCCTTAGCAATAACAAGCAGAACTGGCATATTTCTCACCAACCTCCCGTGGCTGCATCATGAGCATGCATTTCTCCACATCCAGTCCGTGAAGTCGAAGCTGGGACTCAACAGCATACTGGAAGAGATTTCCATGCAGAGCACGTTAGCACAGTTACATGACAAAACAACTAAAAGGAAAACACATCAGAACCTCAGAAAAGGGATTCAGATGCCTGCCTTTCACTAAAATTAATGCTTTGAAGCCTAATCCAACTCCATTGAAAAGTTTCTTGATTTCCTTTGGTTTGAAAAAGATCAGAATTTAATTCACATCATCAGACAGCAAGGATAAAGTCAAAGCCTAAATCCTACCGGATAAGTTCACAGAGCAGAATGAGGGTGGAAATGTGGTGGAGGATGTGCTTTACCACATGCCAGCAAGCAAAGCCTGCACGGATAACAGCCACGGAGAAGACTGAACATCACTTCTCCAGGGGTTCTGGGTGCCCACTTTGCTTGGTAGCACATGTTAAATTCCAGGCTGTCACACATGCACTGCTGTCACCGCAAAGGAGGTTTGGCCGGCAGATACGTATTGTCCCATGCTCCTCTCATGTCTTAGATTTGCTGCACAGCTGGGAAGAAAGAGGAGCTCTAAACTCTCCAGCTATTTTTAAAATTCTACCCACTGATTTTTATCAATAAATAATGGTTCTGGAGATAGGACAAAAATCATCGAATAATACTGTAAAATAGTTTGAAATTACATGACAGGAACTGAAATGACGGGAGTTGCACAGATTGTTAACTGAAGTGCCACAGAAATTTAAGAAGATGGAGTCCAAATGTGCAAGCACGCCTGGAACAAACATGGGATTAGTCTGAACATTATTTAGAATAAAGGCAATTTAAGGTTTATACATCTGTGCCACCATCTTCATTACAAATAAACCTGCTAGTAGCTTGAGTCACTTTTATCGCACCTTAGAGATCAAATTTGTTATCAATTTCCATGAGTTTACAGTGTTGATGATAAAGTAGCAGAGGGCCACAAACCCAAAGATTAATTTTCTCTAAGCTGTGATGCACGGGCTATTGTCTCCTATTTTATAGCAGACAAATTATGTTTGAACTAGTAATCTAAAGTGCTAAGAACAAACATTTCCATCTCTGTCTGGGGATATATAAGTGTTAATGTTGTGAGTTTGTATTGATTTGGTTTCATAAAGTAAAACAGCAACAAGAATTAATAAAACATTTACAACTTCAGTTGATTTAGGCCAGTAGTTTGCTCAATGTCTTTAAAAAGACTAATAAATCAATGTACCCATTCAATCTTTTCCTCTTGTAACATTTTTTATTTGAACAAAAGGAATAAAGCTACGATCTGTAAAATATGCTGAGCTCAAAAGCTTCTGACAGATTTTTTTATTGTAATGTTACTTGGACAAGATGAGCTAATAAATATTCAAATCAGGCTACTGATATTCTTTGGAAAAATATGATTAATAATACAAATACAGTGAAATATTAATTTCTTACATGGTCAGAGGGAAAGGCTCTGGCTTCTAGAAGAATTTTATAGCGTCTTGGAGTAGGCTTAAAGAACGATAGCTGTTAAGAACAAAAGAAAAAAGATATGTTGAAATGTATCTAAGCAGAGATATGAGAGATGTTCCCAGTCTATAACTTAATAAAGACTGTTTCACTTTCATGCAGACTACATGGAATCCCCCAGAAATTACAACTATTTCTTTGTCCATATAACATTTATTAAAGTAGGAAAGTGCTATAATACTGCATTTCATATATCCATAACAAAGGACACAAAAATCCAGCAGTGAAAACTTGCACTTACAGAAATCGATGGCAAAGCTTTGACTGTGGCTGGGGAAGCTGGGATTTCACCCAGTTACATCCCACAAGGAAAAGCAGCAACAGAAGAGTGCAAAGGAATTGAATTTCCATTACAGCCCTAAAACATTAGTTACTAAATCCTCCCCTCCCCTCAAATAAGCCTGACCAAAGGACTAAGCCTCCTGCAAAGACCTCACTCTCAACCATCTCACCACTGGAAGGTGAATGGTCTTTCCTTCTCAGCCCCCTGCCTGAAGGCAAGATGGGTTTGTGACCATACTGAGAGGACTAGGAGAAGACTCCCAAGCCTTGCTCTTAATGCTAGCAGTGATTACACAGGGCTTAGCATGGGCTGTGTGCCTGAGTTGTCTGGCACAAGCCTGGCTGCATTGCATCCAATTCAGGGCAGAGCAGCCAGGTAAACCAGCTTGTAATGAGCCCCCATCCCACCCTCCTTCAGGTTTCTTAATTTTAATTGTTAATCCTGAGTGATAAATCTTTTTTGTGTGAGCCACACAAAATGAAGCTCCAC
Source organism: Limosa lapponica baueri (assembly GCA_002844005.1). Lineage (NCBI taxonomy): Eukaryota > Metazoa > Chordata > Aves > Charadriiformes > Scolopacidae > Limosa > Limosa lapponica. The sequence continues at coordinate 136,512 of KZ506442.1, forward strand.
ATCTTCATTCAGTTGAACCAAATCTTTGGAAATACTAGAGAACCAGAGACAGGCTGTATGTAACCACAGAGAGACCTGAGCATAAGGGAAACCACATTTATGGCCACTATGTCACAAAAATCAAAATTAGATGTGTTACCACATTCAAGGTGCATATAAAACAGTATGACTCAAAATGCCATCTCTTGCACACAACTGCATTTTAAGCTTGACTGAAATTATAGCTTTGTCTTACTTATAGTTGAGCTCCTGTATCTTAAACTCTGAAATTTGGCATGAAATTCAAATTTAAGAAGTTATTTGGAAATGTTTCTTAAACAATAAGGTCTCCCCTCCGAGGCCTGACATGTAGCACATGCGGGAACAGCCCAAACTTCCCCTACAGAGTCCTCGAAAATATTTCTCTGTCCAGTTTTTCTGCTTAGTATTAAGTGGAGTCAGGTCTTGCACAAACCAAAGCATTATTCAAGGTACAGCTCCTAAGGCTTAAGAAAAGTTAGGCTATCATCCAGTGCTATCTTTGTGAGGTCCTCAGAAAACATTTTGCTTACATTCACAAAGAAAGGAAAAAAAATATTTGTCAACACAACATCAAATAAACATCGTAAAGACATACCATCTGGAGGTGCAAGTTAACAGTTAGCCCATTCATTAAGGCTACTTCATGTCTTTGAGCCCCTGAAATAATAATAATTAAAAAAAACCAAACTGGTTAGGGTTTTTCTTTATAATTTCAGAGAAATCTAGTACAGTATTGAGAAAGCAAAAGTATGTTTTCAGTCAAAGTCTCTCTAAAGACTGGAAAGTAAACAAACATTTGAGGTGTCATCACAGTGAAGCAAAAAGATTTCTTGTCTGACTCACTGCACCACGCTGGCAGGAAAATATTTATTTTTTCAGGTCAGCCTCAGAAAACAAAAAACAATGAAGTATTTCCATTTCCCGGCAAACCACCAGTGGATTTATTATCATTAATACCTCAGACAAAAATCAGGTCAGAAGACTATACGCAAAGCAAGACTTGCAGGCTTATTTTTGTCATAAGTTTATATGCAAAGCAAGTCAGAAAACATACTGAGACAATCATCTATTGCAAGTGGTTACTGTAATATCAAGCTAAATCTCATCCCTAATAAAAAAAAAAAGCAAAATTGGCCTATTGAATATAAGAGACCATTATTAATGTAGCAACTTAGCAAGGAGTCAAACCCACATAGCTCCAAGAAGGCTAATAACAGATGCCTTTTGGCTACAGCTAATCACGGGCAGAGCTAATGGACTAACAACTAATTGTTATTACAAAGTATTTAGTAACAAATTCCCAAACCCTTATCAACCACTGGTGAAAGGTTTTAGGCAGGATGAGGGACTGCATGTTGGGCAGGGCGCCACTGAGATATGGAGAAAATCAATTCCTGTTTCTTTCCGTTTTGCCTGATGTCTGTTGCTGAAAAGCAGTAATTCACCCTTGACACAAATCAGTGCTTTGAGAGGAGTCTTCAACTGGATGATGGGCTCGTGCACCTTGCCCTAGTCATCACCCCACGAGAGGAGTTCCCTGCAGATGGAAAGAGGTTGCAGACAGAGAGGGATGAAGACAAGTGTAAGAAGGCAAGGAGGGCAACGGCCACCCTTGAGATCAATAAAGGGGAAAGGAAAATGCGATGTTAGGGTAAAAAGGGTAAAGGAAGCCACAAGAAACAGAGAGGCAAATCCCGGGTTTCTCATGTGCCTGCCTTGTAGAACACACAAAGTCCCAACCAATACGGGGGAAAGGCAGCAAGAGCACCGAGACACTCCTGCCATATCACAGAGTTTAGGTTCATGGAGTTATTACTTTGCCAGCCCAGGAAAAAGACATAGCTATGGGTTGAATTCAATATAAGAAAATGCAGTCAAAGAACATAGAAACCTATAACTAAGGGTTTATCTGTAAATCCTGGCCAAGCAGGCCTTAGCTTCTGCCACTACAGGAAAAGCCAAGAACCATTCTGATTGAGGTATTCAAAGGCCTTTCTTCATGTTGCTGAGATGTCCAAGGATTGGACAGAAAGATACGTCAATAGTTGTCAGTAACTCTGAAGGACCTGGGGATGACCTGGGGGAAAAAAATGTCATTAATAAGCCCCCCTTTCAGACACCAGGAACATCATCAAGTTTGGGGGAAGAGATATAAGTAACCCTAGTTCTTCATAGGGAAAAATAAACTATTTTCCTCACTTAAACTCCTCTCCTTTCCTTTCTTTTCTTCTCTCTGATAGCATTGCATCTGCAGGCTCCATGCTGCTGGAAGAGGTCACCTTGTGGCTGTTCTATTGCAGATACAGAAGACAGAAAAGAGAGTGATTGCAGCTCAAAACAGTATTATTTGCAGTCTTAATATTTCTATGGAACTCCTGAGGCTGAAAAAAGGGATAGCATCAAGAAATGGTATTGTTCTTATTTCTCCCTCTGCTCCTTCCATGAAATCTGTGGCTTTCACAGCAAATTCTGCACGAGCAATCCTCTGCCTGCTGTACCGTTTCCGCATAAAACAAATGGTTAATCTGTAGATCACTTTTAGCTGCATGCTAGCATCCCAAATTAAATATGACACTACATTTGTCATGTAAGTCTTGGTCTTCCGTAAATTATATATTTATTAAAAGCTTTCCATTATTGAATTTCATGCCCACAAAACAAACCTCATCCGTGTCATTGGAAAACTGTTATCCTCTATAACCTGCACTGTGTTTCAGAAAGCAACCTTTCTATGATCCAATTAACCTATTACAATATTCAAAGACCCAGCACACAGGAGACAAAATTATGTTTGCTTTCTTTATTTTCCTAACTTTATACCATATCTCCAAGACAGGCTAAAACCTGTATGTTCTGCTTGATAAATCTCCTCTTTAATAAAAGGAAGCAGCATTTGCAAAGTACAACTTCAGAGACAATTATGATTGTGTTAGGCAGACACTGCCATCCTTCTCTTCTCTGACTGCAGCGGGAGCCTGATCCTCACCAGAGTAAGTAAAAAGCATTTTTTTGTAACATGATTGAAAAAAAGGCTAAGGGCCCCAATTCTGAAAACAGTTTGGTTATTTCAAATAATCCTTATCACTCAAAGTCACTACAAATCTGCTCAGCATTCAGTCTTCCCTCAACACAGACCTGCCAGAGCGCGTTGTACAGCAGCAGCCATACAGTTAATCTTGTTCCATCAGAAGGTGATCCTGCCAAGGTTGTAATGTTTTAATAAAGTCTGGTAGGAGAAACCGAGATTACCGTCACCACTGTTACGCCACTTGGCGTGAGCATAGACAAAAAAGCCTTTGGCCTCCACTGACCTTGACTTTGCATTTCACAACGTATTTACTACTGTAACTTTCATTGAACAAGAAAATGTGACTGCATTTAATAAGCAAGGTGTTATAGCTCTATAAAACATTAAACGGACAAAGATATTTTACAGTCTTTAGTCCATTCCTGAATAAATCTCACCAGAGAATTTTTACTTACTACTGCTTACAGAGAACAACAACAATTCTTCCTCCTCCTCCATAACATATTAAATATTGAATAAAAAACAGGGTAAAATTCTGTTTATCTTCTTACATTAAATTCACTAAAAACAGAAATTCAGAATTCACTCAACTCATACGTACTCGGTATCACACCTTGCTGGAAAATTAATCATAAATATCACATTGGTAGAGAGCATTTTAACATAACATTTTTCCTGCATTTATTCACTTAGCCTTTTCACTATTACCTAAAATTTTAAAAATCAGAATTTATTACAATGCATACATTATTTGGGAAATATTCATTAATAAGTATTCTCAGAATTGCTCACCTAGATCCTGAAAAAAGCTGTAAGGTTATTAGATAAATAAAACCCCGCTGACATGTGAATCTGAGGGTCAGATATGAGCCCAAATGACATTTTATTGTTCAATTAAACAAAGCCCCAAAAATCCTGGAGAACGAAATCCAAACTAATAATGTTGACATGTCCTTTCCTGTTGAGGAAAACAACAGCAGTATGAAATACTTCCCAGGAAAGAATCTTTAGAACAAAAGTAGGTTAACAGTACGGTGACCTCAGTCACAACTTTTATAGACAACTTTAAAATATACATTGAAAATTAATAAAATTGTAATAAGTTCAGTGTCTGGCATTTGTGATAAAAAAAAAGCACTAGTGCGATATAAAGTTTGGAAAAGAAAAGAAAAATAAGGAGACTGAAAAGCAATTAGATGTAGTTTAAGCAAAGCTCTCATTCCCCTCTCCTTACACCCAGAATATGTATTTTAGTTAAACAAATATTACAATACACATTGAGCTGGCAGCCTCTACAAGGCAGATGGCTAAAGGAAAAAAAGTCCCAGCCTGACTCCCTGCTTTCTGCAATGACTCTTAAGCCAGAGCTGAGACTGAAGTGACCCTGGAACCAGCAGGAGGTCAGTGCCCAGCCTGTCCCACACCCTGCAGGGAGGTCACGGGGGCCCACGGTTTGCAAACAGAGCAGTGGCAGACATTCACAGAAGGTGATGCAGAGAAGGATGATAACTCTGGTTGCCCTTTGGGAGATCTTGGCTCTCTCTCCTGGTTATGGGAAGAGCACCAATGGTCTTACCTTGTTACTCCAGAGATATTCAAAACCCACCCGGACATGATCCTGTCCAGCCTGCTCTGGGTGAACCTGCTTTGACAGGGGGTTGCACTGGATGAACTCCAAAGGTCCCTTCCAACCCCCACCATTCTGTGATACTCTCCCATTCTCACAAAATGCAATAGAAATTCTCTGCCCTTCAGTTAATTAAATTCAAGGTTTCTGAGTTGAAAGCCCTTACTATGCATAGGGCTAGTTGTGTGACAAGTCACATTTCCCCACCTGCCCACAGCTTCCCAGTTATACCCTACCAGAATGAGAACACCCACTTGCCAGGAAAGATTAGTCAAACTAGAGAAATCCCTAAGTCAGCTGTATTCAGCATTTCAACACCCTTCATTTCTTTATATTCTCACATTTTTATGTTCTATGATAGTTAACGAATGAATGTATTGAGCTTGCCCTTGAACATAACGAAAGCAAAAAAGTAATTTCTTATCCTCCTGAGCAGCACCGGGTACTACAATTGCAAATTCCAAAATCAGGACAATCAATCTGCATTTTGGGTTTTATTTCATTCTACAGGTGGGAATGCTCCAGCCCAGTGATGCCCAACCTAGCCACACTCATATTTGTATTATCTTAGTCCTCACATCATGGGTAGACCAACTACAACAATATTTTCTTATAGTTGTTCTGCTCCAATAATAATTGGAGTATTTTAGCTACTTGGAAGTTTCATTAAGAAGTCAGGAAGTGACTTTATTTATAAATATATAAATAAACTTGTCATGAAACATTCCTCACTGTCTCTGTTTCCAGTTCAGACCCCATTTGCTTCTCTTGAAGGAGAAAAACCATAACTTTCTCATTGAACACTTGTCTATAGTTGGAGGAGAAATTACGAGACAATATCTAGTGTACAGTAGGTCAACTTAACTGTAATAATTTTTCCTTAGTGAAGGCACAAATGAGCACATGATAATTCAGTTCAGACAGTCAGTATTGACAGCTAAACTGAAATACTGGCCAAATCTCACTAAAATCTACTAACCTAGCCTTGACAATGGTTGTAAGGGTTGGGGAGAAAAGGAGTCTGTGAGAAACCCTGCCAAGATCACTTCTCTTCCCTCCTCTGACAGCAAGAACTCTGAAGGAAATCCCTGTGAAAGATTATTTCAACAACTACACACAGGTTAGAGTAAGAGGCGATAGAGGAAATTTGCATTGAGCCTCAGACGACTGCTTTCATGGCTGGAAAACTCACCAGGAGAAGTCTCCAGGGCTCCTTCTCAATCTCTAGAATAACCAGATGCATTTACTGCCAAGGTCCTGCAGCACTGCAGACTCCTCAAGGGGTACAGCAGGGTAATGGGAACTTACAAATAGCAGGTCCTGCCCCAATTATCTGCTTCATTGACATAAGCAGTTCTCAAATATGAGGCTGGATTTAGTGGCAGGGAAAGGAGGAAAAGCAGAAAATGTCTAGATAGAAATAATTTTTCAAAGGGGAAAGTTCATTGGTTCAATTCTAGGAGAGAAACTGAGAATCTGTAATGCCAAGTGCCCTTTAGAAGGGTTTCACATGTACACCAAGTGGTTTACGATGTTCCAAGAAACCCTTTGCTGCAATTATCTTCGTGATATGCATATGCTCATATATTATCTCATACATTCATCTTTTAAATCACTTGCAGCTTTAAAATAAAATGTTAGCCCATTCACAAGGCAGTCAGAAAACCTACTTTAAAACAAAAGAATGCAAGGAACTAAATTCTGGTTACAGAATTTCAGGACTTTGAGTCTTAAAAGAAAATAGAAAATGGTTTTCATTTTTAGAGACAGATTTTTCACTGCAGTTCACACCTACCAACCAGCTCTGCCATCAGGTCCAGGATGCACTCGTCTGCCAAAGCCCACGGGCGCTGACCATTGAAGTGGCCGTGAACACCTCTGAAAAAGGAAGAGGCAAATGATAAAAACATGTTCTGTTCCCTTTGGGTCAATCCTAAGAAATGTAGCTGATTTGGAGACCCCACGTTTGGCGGAGGAGGCTCATCTAAGCTGAGCAGGGCAGTGTTATCCGGCCATTAGAGCTCATAGCAAATGCAATTAATTTGTTGGTTTCTGGCAGGTTTTCAGTTGCTTGAAAACTTTATTTTGACCCCCAAAATTCCTCTCGAAATCCCTCAAAATTAAAGGTAGTGATACCTTTTTCCACAAGCTCTCTGGAAGTGGCTGGATGGGTACAAGAAGCCTCTGGGGACGGGCACAATGGTGGCCAGTGCACGATGGCACCCCGCTATCCCCGGCTCATAAACCACCAAGAGAGCAGAGATCACCCTGCAGAGTTACTCCACCTGCATTTCTAACCTTGTACGGTGCAGAGGATGGCAGGGTTGAATACTGCCTTGCTCCCAGACAGAGATATTTCTTGTCAGAAGCAATTTCTGTCCTCCTGAATCTCCTGTCTGAACTCACCCTTCCGCATAAACCAGCAGGTACTTAATGTATATGCAGGGAAGCACCTGCCCAAACAGAGCTGCTTGCTAATTTTTATTGCTTCTCTTCTCCCTGCCAAATTGTTCTAGATCTAAGTGTGCATAAAGCTTTTTGGTTTGACAGAGGGCTTTTAAAAACTTTATTTTGCAAACTGTTCCTGTCTGTGGTGGGTCATATGGGCACCTTAAACCTGAATGCATCACTACTCCGAGGTGACAGATATGTACATTCAGTTCTGGATTAAGTGCTCTGAACTAATTTTTTTGCTTCAAATGTGACAGGGAAGTAAACTACAAAGGTAGCCACCATGCACATTATAAATAAAAAGTTGCAAAGTTTCTTAAACATGCAGTATGTAGCGCACAGATCTAAATGCAAATGAAGGCAGATTGAGAAAAGTAATAATGGTGCTAATCCAGGGGAACATTGCTCTGGGCTTCCATCTCACACTGGATGATTTTCATATTTGCTGAGCACCACGGGGTACTTGTGGAGTCAGAAATGGCAGGCTGCATGTGGTTGAGGCAAACCAAGTACAAAGCTGTTTCAAAACAGGGAAAAAGCCAGTAGGAAACTGGGTAGAGAGAAAAAAAAAAAGCTCTAAAAGCTGTGATGAGATAAATAAAAAAAATTAAAAAAAATAAAACTATAAACCAACAAATAATAAACCTTTTAAAGAGGAACAGGCCCACAATGTTCACTCAAAATCACGAGATGTCTGGCAGATTAAGACACGAGAAGAGAGCATATGAGACACAACCAGCTAGTCCCCCATGCTTAAGACTATTTAAAAGATTGGGTTTTCCCTATCCACCTCCTACTTTCCCTTTGCAGGTAGAATTTCGTTCTGTCTCCCACAAAGATTACCTGGTTGTTTTACAGTCAGACCCTTTCTGATTGACTTGGGACCAATTCACACTTCCTAGGAATATTTCCAAAAAGAACCACAGTCCTAAAGGAAAAAATAACTGCTGCTAAAAGCACAATTTGTCTTAACCATTTCGTGCCCCTTATGCTTGTGAAATACCATTTGCTTTTGGACTACTTTGGGTCAGAAGCTGGAGGAGGGCACAGGTACCACTGAACATCTCTTACGGATAAAATAACCTCCCTACGTTCAACAGGTCCAACCCACACAGACAACACAAGGAGGACCCTGATCCCTAATTCCGAGAAGGTCGCTGTACACTAGCTGACTGCTTCTCTCCATTTCAGAATTGCACTGTGATGAGACCGTGATAGCAGAAAGCAGGCAGTGTGAAATAGCACTCATTTACAAGAACATTTCATAGATGAGGAATAAAGGCAGTAGGTGGGCAGGAGAGACAATGCGGTAAGGGGCAGGATTAGTGCTAAAAGTTCCTCCCTTCTATCAGGCCATCATGCAGCTGCGTCCCCTGAAGACAGCGGTATGTATTTCACAAACAGCAAGACATTTATTGCTAATTT
>KZ506442.1:154354-170165 GCA_002844005.1 Limosa lapponica baueri
CTTGCCAGCCCTCCTGCACGTCCCTCCTTGCCTCCCTGCCTGCACACCAGGTCCTCTCCATGCCGAGGCAGGTCACAGGCTCCCTGAACCAACCTACAGACCAGGAATGAAGCAGAAAAATTTCTAGAAGCATTTTGCATGGCTGCTTCAAAGCTCCGTGCAGTTATCTATTTGTAGACAATTCATGAGGGAAGCGGGAAAGATCTTCAAATAAAAGATTTCATTACGAATTATTTGCTCAGATCAATTATTTGTTCTAAGGCACAGTCTTCCATTTGGCCTCAGGAAGAATATCATCTCTACTACTAGCAATAAGGCATGAGTGTTAATATAATATATGTATCGTTTCTTTCATTAACTAAAATAATTGTAACTAGATAGATAATACTATATTATACCAAAGAAGCAACTGCTCCGAACTATTGCAAGTGACACCGCCATTTCAAACCATTAGATAGAAATGCTTCTGCCTATAATTTTCAATCAGTCACTATATTGTTCAAAGCAGCTGACTGACAGCATAAGCACCACATAAGTACTGTATCCTCGCGTTTCATTCAGGATGGGAATGAGAGCATAAAGCTTTTGGTGCTAGAATAAGCTGATGGATTGATTTAGCAACATCAGGGACATCCTGTGCTCAGATATGACTGCAATTGCTCAATTATCTCATAAGTGACAATGATTTCCAAAGATTTGTGATAAACACATACAGAAGATGTGAAGCCCCACCTTTTCCCCCCCCTCTGCTCCCCCACCATAATTATAATTCTCACTTGGGGGCAGATCCTTGACTTTTGGGATACAGAAACATTCACGAAGATGCTTTAACTCATCCTCTTCATCTAAGCGAAAAGCAAGTTTCTTGTCTGTGGGACTGCAGCCCAGCCGCAAGGCAGTTTGCTCTAAAATGGTTGCTGGTAACACAGGAGAAGATGGATCCATTTTCAGGTCATTCAATTTCACCCTAAAAATGAAAAATGCCACAGTTTAGCTTCTGCAGTATGCATATTCACGAGCAGCTGATAAGCAGCCACTAAAGCTGCATCATTCAAGACCAAACTTACTTGATTTTAAAGCTTTTAAAAAATGAAGTATTTGAATAGAATGGTAAAACTGATAAATTCAAGTATTTCCAAGGCAACATATTCCTGTAAGCCCTAAAAGCTTTTTTTTTTTTTACCCCCTCTATAGATATGATGCTCTTCCCTTTTTTAAGTTGTATCAGCAGCTTCTAAGTTCTCCTGCCAGACCGATGGCAGTTACAAATGCTCAAGTGTCATTCACAATTTTGAGATCTCAAAGCCAGAGGCAGCATTATTGTTCCTGCAGTCTGTGCTCCTAAAAATAGCAGGTGCTCAGCTACACTGAAGTTGTTCCCAGGCTGTGCATCGCTCAGCCTCTTTCAGCTTTTCTTTCTTAAAAACAGGAAGGGGGTGTTTGTGCACAGCCGTGCTCACGTACGAGGGCAGAGGAGGCAGGATAGGGATGGCAGACAAAAGCACCTTTAGAAATGTGGCTTTCAAGACCAGGATCTTGAATTAATATTTCCTTCTAGCTACAACGAATATCCTTGGTGTTTTAGCTCCGTTTGTCCTGGGAAAGGAGAGAAGCCCCAGTCAAGCTGCAAACATGACAGACCACAGTTTCTAACAGAATATCCAAAACTGTAACTGCAAAATTTACAAGCTCGTTGATCTTTGTAAGAAGAATAGGTCTGTAACTGTAATGCTCAGAGACACCACTGTGTTCAAGATAGCACTTGTGCACTTGGCTTTACAGATCTGTTGGCAAAGAGAATTTATGACATGTACTCTGTACTTCAGGGCAAAACTTGGCCGGTGCTGCCTGCTGCGCTCTGCTGCAGAAGGCAGTCAAGAGGCTCATTGAGGTCCTTGGTGGTTTCCCCAGTTTAGGGAACTGCACAGTTAAACCACACAATATTCTCTGCCTTTTTAGCATCCTGAAGAGTTTTGCTGCAACAGGAAAACTCTAGGTAGAAATAGGACAGATTAGCACACAATATGCAGCATACAGCTACCAGAAAATATGGCCTTTCCCCCTCTGAGAAAGAAAACTCTAAGTATGTATCCTCCATGAGTACCAGCTCTCTTTTCTTAAAACCAGTAGTATATTAGAGTTATCCAGAAACAAGCTGTGGAGAGAACAACAGATGATTATATGGGTTGTAGCCAGCTGAGCATTACATTCATTGTCACTTAATCTAGCTTGGGTTTTTGTGGAAGAGGGGTTCTGAGAACAGTGCGATGGTACATTCCAGGTTATAGACTATTTATTTTTTTAACATTAAGTCCCTTATGACACACTTTTCTATATTCTTTTTGTTGCAAATACATAAATCCAGATTATGTTTTTTATCAATGTTTTATGCCAGTCCCTGAAGACCATCCAGAAGAGCTTCATCGATGCATATGGGAGAGATAACAGTTGGTATTTAAATATAAATCCCTAAATAGCACAGCCTCATTAGTGCCAATTAATCCAAACCTGTTTATACTCTAGCCAAATGGCCAGCATGATGCTAGTTACCTGGTTTAATTTGCTATCGTTTATTTTATGATGAGAACATTTTCTTTTTCCCCTCCAGACTTGATATCTTACACAGTAGCAATTTTTCCTCTCCCACCAACATGTAGAGTTAAAAAAAAAAAAATAATGCCAGTAGAGCTCTTTAAGAGAGCAGTTTTCATTTAGCTAATCTTCACCTTCTCCCAGGAGGTATTGGGGAGATCCTATTTTTGTGCTGTCTCCACACAGGTTGTTCACACCTCCTCATTGTCACCAAATTTATCATTCCCACTCATTCATCCTAATCATCCCTTAGCTGGTAAAAAGGAAAAAAATGGTTGAAAAAAAAAAAAAAAAGATATTTGAACATCTTTGTTCTCAGGGTGTTTTTCAAGGCTTCTTGGAGGCAGAGGGCTACATCTAGACAAGTCTTTGGGTGTGATGCTAAAGTGTCTGAGCTGGCTGGAATCAATACGCCAAACCAGCCACCTCCCAAAGAGTTGCCACCCCACCAAAAAGCCCTGTGGAAGATGTGACCAGTCTCCCTATTCCCCAGGGAACCCCTTCTCAGTTCCTTCCTCTACAGCTGAACAGCAGATCCAAGATCTTGCCTCTGCCAGCTCTTCTGGTGGGATATGGGTAATGACATCTGTGCTCCTCTGCAGGTCAGAGGAGTATTGACTTTCTGGACCCATTTGGCAGTCATCAGGGAAGATGTTTAGAGATCTTTATTTCCTCCAGTAGATGTTGCGAAACATCTGGAAAGGCAAGATAGGTTCACAGATACTATGGCCATCATTAATACTGGCACCTCGGGTATATTTTAAAGACACAGTAAAGTAACTCAGCTTTCACTTCGGGGTACAAATTAAGAACTCACAGGCATAATTAGTAAATCAGGGTTTGTTTTCAAGCAATACGGGGATCAGCATTTGGAAAGTGAAACTACTTTTTGCTTCCAAAGGCTTATTTCTTTGATTTACAACGCTAGCATGGGAGGCCTGATCCCAAAGGCATTACCAAAGCATGTCCAGTACATACTCACATAATCAAGATATAGTCCTCTCTTTTTAATAATCAGGAGTATGTAATGCAAATTATAGAAACAACCCTTGGAGAACAGGCTGGAAATCAAGTCTCCCTGACTGTCTTCTTCCAGATAAGAAGATGACACAGTAGTCTATGTAGTATTTTCTACACAGTGAATCTCCTTCCCACTCAAGTTAATGCCTGGATTGTTTTTGCTCCCTAGTGACATAGCTCCTGAAGAGAAGGAGCCTTGTGATCTCTCTCTAAGCAGATGACTCACTTGAGTAAGGGGTATTTGTTCGGTGATGCTCAGCTCCCCAGGTCCCTAGGAAGGGGACCATGCAGCATTGGTATTGCTATCACCTGTGTCCTCTCCTGGATACAACCTATGAGGAAGGTTTGGGAGCCTCCAACGCTCATCTCCTGAGGCCCACACAGGCAATATTACCTAATTCCTATGCGATTTATGATAGGGAAATGGATGATAAGGGTGCTTGAAGGACAGTTTGGTTTTATACACCAGATCCCTCTCATCTGGTCTGTAGAATCTCTGCTTTACAGCATATGAACACAGCAGAGCATCCTACCATTTGTCTTACTAGAACCATTTTTTCAGTAAGGACACACAGTTATTACAGTGGATTAATGGCTATCATATTTCAGGTCATCTGCTGACCTGTCTGGCAAACATAGATGGGTTTTGTTTCCATTTGAGGCCTGACCCAAAACCTACTGAAGTCAATAGGTGTCTCCATTACAGACAAAGATTTCTGGAACATGCTTTTGTTTCCCTGTCATTGCTGTACTTTGCTGCATCTGATCAATGACTTACGCTTATTGTGATTCTTATTTATATTAAATTTTGACAGCAAATATAATATTAAATACAAAGATCTAGAAGCAAAATGATTAAGTGCTCAGAGGTATCTGATTTAATACAAACATTATGAAATAAGATAAAACTACTAAAATAAAATCAATCAAAATCCTATTGAGGAATAAAATCCCAGAGATCCAATTCTGAGACCAGAATAAGAAAGTACTTTTGTCCTTTGAATGGGAATTAAGCTTCCTAGAGAGGAAACCTCAGAATTACTTAGGATTCCCCCCCCCTTTTTTTTTTTTTAACTCTGACCAGCATTATTGCATTTTCTAATTGTTGCAAAATAGAGTCCCATGCAATTTATTTACAATAATTTAGGAGTCATTTGTTATTTTCTACATGTAGAAAAAAATACAGCCCACTTTTACTCCACCTAATTATCTTAAATTAACTGAAAACTATACTCTGTATCCTCTTCAAATTAAAATTCAGACCCATCAATGCAAAATATGATTTCTACCTTGATAAACATGGTTCCTTATCAGGAATTTTTTCATACAACTGAAAATAAAACTAATCAATGTATATAATACTCTTTACTTAGAGTAAAAATGACTAGCATCTTAAGAGTAACAACTTCCTCCACCACCTACTCTGAAAAAAGCATTCAGGTGTTTTCTTCTTCCTTTCCTTGAAAATTCCTTACACTGACTTAACAGATATAGATGACATTAAGTCAGCATTTTTTTGACTCTTTCTTTGTTCTTTTGACTCTTTCACAGAATTTGCCTCTACTGCATAGTGATTCAATGTAAAGAACTCACAAATGATTGTTGGTAATCTTTCATTTTCAAAAAGAGCATATACAATTTAAACTTAGAAAACAGTCATTATTATGTATTTTATTAGCAGAGATATCAGCCCCACTACTTCATCTCCCATTTTAAAACTATAAAAGACAATGGACAAGAATTTGTCAGACACAACTGACCCAAATGTCTGGGTGATTATTTCTATTTTGTCCTTTATGCATAATTTACTGACTAAATAGAAAAAAAGTGTGAATATTAACAAGCCATCTTTTCAAACTTACACAGGAAGGTCCATTAGGCTTAATTATAAGAATGATAACTTGTCCTATTTTTAGATCCACTTATGAAATTTTTTGTAGAGCTACACTCTGTCTATAATTGTATCTTGCTGTCTTTATTAAAAAAAAAAAGTCCCCTTGCCCCCCTTAAACATTTTCTTTAAATATTCCAAGATTTTACTCACAGTCTTTCTACCCAGCACAGTGCTGACAGGCACACAATGAATCCCTACTTAAAGAGCCGTATCAATATCCTCAGAGAAAAAGAGTTTATCATGGAAATGCACTTTCTGCCCTCCAATAGCTGTTTAGCAGGTTGCTAAATGCAGCTCAGCCCACAGACCTTTGACATTTTCAGGTTAGCGTCCAAATGGACTCTTTGGAAGGAGAACCGGGGGTGTGCACACGTATAAGGGCACAAGTTTGCAGTATAGGTCCCTGCTGTCAAAATACACCCACTGCAAGCACCAATAGCACTGTGGATTGAAGTTGTCTCAAAAACAAACAACCAAAAAAAACTACCAAAACACACAACGCGTAAGGGCTGATTCTCTATCCCATCTTTACATGAAGAAAATTGCTTTTGTGAATACAATTTTGCAGACGGAAGTCCCTAAAAAAAAAACCACAGCCCAAAGCAACACACGTTCTAGATTACTTCAGGTTAAATACACTTCAGTGAATTTGCTTAAATTACAGAACTGCAGAGAAAGAGAAATCTAAATATTCATAGCACACCCAACAACAGACACACAGCAGCAAACACAACTGTATAATTAAATAAGTTACACAGCACAGTGTCACAGCTGCAGCAAGGGAATGTGACAGAGAGGAATAATAATAAACTGGGTTACTTAGAGTAATTTAGGCACATATTGACCTTCATGTCAAGAAGTGTTTTAGTGTTAAAATAAATTTTACATATAAAACTCATCTTTTCCCCTCCACAGCAAAACCACATTACCCTGCAGTTGGCAGCTGTTCCTGGGAGAGGATGATGAAATTCTTGTGCAAATACTCGGCATTGCATGAAGAAACATGCCAGAGTCACGTGCCTGCTCCTCCAGACTCTGACCTGCACAACAACCAAACACATGACTTCCGAGAGTTAACCAAAAACCAGGTGTATATATTTTTTTATTTTTTTTCCCCTTTGTCACCATGGCAAAATTTAAAGCTCTAATTAAATTAAGAGGGCACCTTTCTTCATTCCAGACACAAGAATACACACACAATTATAATGAAAGTGGTTTTAAACCAAACTCTTTTGCTTTAGTGAAGGAGCAGATCAATATCCTAACAGCTAGAAGTCATGTTCACAGCCGCATGGCAGAGGGAGCAGTGGGAATTTGCATGGCACATGGATTAGCCAGGGTGGAAAACAGAAGAATTAGGAGTGAAACTGGTGAAAAACAGAGTTGGTATCTCTCTTTATTCTCTGTAAGGTTTATCTCAAGCCAGACACATGTTAGCCCAATCCCCCCGTTCAAGCTCGAACGTCACCCGTTGCTAGAACATAGTTGTGTCTGGAAGAAACAAAAATAGTTTCTCTCTATTCAGCCTCCGAAGTTTCAGGGGGAGGAAAAAAAAAAATATAAAAAACCTCCCCCACAACACCAAAAAAAACCCCAACACTCCCCCCACCCCCCCAAAAAAACCAAACCAAACACCAGTGAGGAGAGGTATAAGGGCAAAGGGGTCAGCATTGTGGACTAACAACATAATTTAGAGACAAATCCATCCTGGTGTTGTGCATACACCGACCCCTGCAGTAATGCTTGTTTATTATCTGGATTTCCAAAAAATTTCAGTAGGCACCAATATATTTGACACTTTTAAACTGTAACATTTCATCTTCATTGCTAGATAAAAACAACAAAACAACCACACAAAGCGCTTAATATTGACCCAAAATAAAGCTAATCTCCGTCCATCTGTTCTTGCAGTATCTTTACTTTCTTTTGCACTGTCAAATGATTTTTTGGATTTCCCGCTGACTTGTCTTGTTTACAGCAAGACAACTGGACTGCTGCTCAAGGAACTTTGTACCACCAGGAATCTGGGCCAAGAAAGAGAAGCAGGAGGCCGAGGCATTTCAGCTACTGAAGCAAGAGGGATCCAATGTCAAACTCACCCCAAAAGGGTATTTATTTCTTGTTTGCTTGGCCACTTAGATCAAACCAAGCTGAAACACACTGAAACTTTTCATTTTGCCCTTGGAAATAAGAGTATGTGAACAGCAGAGTGAAATTTTTCCCACTGCATTTTCCTTTGAAAGCGTCTTGAGTTTTTCCCTTGATTGCCAATGGTGGCAGGAAAGCAGCTGCGCTGGCAAAGGCCAGACTTCATGAGACTTTCATGAGAGCAAGAATATTGACCCCTTCTTCCCAGCTATTCATCTCAACTCTTCAGATGGATTGAAAGAAAAACAAAGACAAAACCAAAAACCTTTGCCCTTAAATTCAAGGCTCAAAAATCAGCAAACACATCTCCTTGGAAGTTTTTTTTGGCTGGAGAACTAAACTATTGGTCTGCCTTTTTTTACTCTTGTGATGTTGCAAAGTGACCACAGAACAGACCGGGAAGAAGGAGCCACTGCAAGCCACAGTGAGACCAACATACAAGGGAGCAAGGCCACATGAGACTGCTGAAGTCCCAGCAGGCACTGGCTGATGTGGCAGAGAGAAGGCAGAAAATGCAACAGAGTGCAGCCCTGCCATCACCCTCTCAAAGAGGCTGTTAGGAGAGGGATGGGAAGGCAGTGACATTTGACAGACAGTTCAGAGAAGGGGAAAAAGCAAAACAAAACCAAAAAAAAAAACCCAACCTAAAAAAGGTTTGACAGCTTTGCAAGAAGATGAGCTCTGCACGTCTGTAACTGAGGGGTCTCTGGGGGTACATGGGGTGGAGAAGGAATTAAGGGGGGGGACAGATAAACACATTTCTCATACCAACAGCTTCCCCAGGTCATTCGGAGGTGCATAACCAGGTTAAGCCATGCACTGCCAGACACATCCACGAGCACCCTGATACCTCTTCATTTCATCCTTACCCTTTGCAGTACCCATCTGCCAGCCCCAGGCTCACCAGAGCACGTTCAAGCTCTTATCGTGGGAGCCTTGTCCCTTGACTGAAAGAAACTATGTGAGCTTTTCCACAGGAACGACAATAAAGCTTGTAATAAATTCATTTGACAAAGCATATGTCTCCATCTCAAGACATGTGACAACAATAAATAACCAAGGGTGCCCTGAAGCACACCCAGCCCATGCCAGATGGGATGCCAGGACACTTGGTCCATCAGGTCATGAAGCCTTGCCTTGGCAATGCTAGCCCAGAGCTCTCTTGCTGTCAAGAGGGTAAAATGATCCAGTAAACAAAGCAGGATTCTCCTTAACAGAAAAAGGCAGGTCTTACCCAGGATGAGATGGCCTGTGAGACACCCTCAGGCAGGAAAACACTGGTTTCCACAGTCTGGAAAGTCGGAGCAGGCAATGATGTGTCCGAGCAGCACACGCTGCACCTGCAGCACAGAGCTCTGCTCAGCACACATCTGCTTAGAAAAACCTAAGGTTGCCTCTATTTATAAGGCAAGCCCCACAGCTATTTTTTAAAGCATGCCATCTGCACCTTATGATAGCACGATGCATTTCACCTCGGGCCTAACGGCAACAACTTGGTAAACAACAGCATAAAACCTTTGGTCTTCTTTCTGCTGAGCTCACTGCACCAACTTTCTTATCACTTTTGTTTCTTCTCCACCCCATCAACCCCCCTGCTCTGCCTGAAAAGCTCACCTGTTACCTCAGGCCGCATTTAAACCCTACTTGATCAGGATGCCCTGCACCTGCTCTCACTTACCTTGTTCTCCACCCCCCCCAGGCCCTAGAGAGTTATATTTTGCTTCTGAAGTAATTTGAAGGGAAGATGCATATTTGGCCTATTTGCAGCAGTGGACTACTCTGGTTGTGTAATTTTGACTTTCGGTCTTCTGGTTAAGACTGAAAAAACCTCACTTAGTCCATTGAGCCTCACCTTATAGAGAGTTAACTCCCTATTACTGTGATCCAGGATTGTTTGGGGGGGTTTTTGGATTTTTTTTTTTTATGGATCTGTTATTAGTAGCTCCTGCCAAATTATTGGCTACCTTTTGGGCAGCCAAAGTGATCTGCTGAAATCTTCTTGCTTGTCTGAAGCGCTTTTCCCTATTTTCTTTTCACTTGGTCTGTTAGGCACGCCTCCTTAAATACATATGGATTTTTCCCTGTTTTGTGACCTGCTCCTAACATTGTTTTTCTTCATGCTCTGTGTCCATTATCATTTTCATTCCTTTCTGAGTCTTTAACCATAGCATTTGTCCTTTAAAACCTGTTCTTAAAGTAGAGTCTTTATGGAGGGAAAAAAACAGAAATAAGAAATTATTTACTTTTCTGCAGTATCATTTAGGGAGAAATACTCCACCACAATAGTAATACCCAGAGAGGGACAATAAGGGAATCAGGGTCAAGTGATTTCTACGTAAAGAAAAACAAGAACAGTAACTCCCCCTGGCTTTGATAACTCCAAAGTAGCTGCAACAGCAAGAGAACATATTTTGAACAGATGAAACTTCCTTGTATCCCTCCAAGTTAGCCGCTACTAATAAAAGACAACTGCGCTTCTGATGCCCTCACCTGCATTTCCAGGTGGAATGCACATACACATATGTTTTAAAAGCCTCTTGCTATAAGAAATGGTTTATCACTGTTGTTTATCTTAATGTTTTGTAAAGGATAAGAACGTTGGGGTTTTTTCCCCCCTCTGGTCAAACATTTGGTGTTAATATACGCTTTGGACAGCAAGGACTTTTCAAGCCATTTTCACCAAGCATAGGGACTGGAAGGGGAGCAGCATGACAGCAAAGGGGGCACTTGAGAGACTGAAAGCAAAACGGGGGACCTGTCAGCCCCTTTTCTCATGGCAGCTGCTTGCTATGTCTTGCTTAACCTTATTAAAAATAAATGTGTGTGCTTTGGGGGTGGATTTACAGCAAATCCCCCAACTAGTCTTTCTCCAAGATGCTCTCAAAGACAGGTAAAGGTGTCTGTGCATCAGATACAGCCTCTTTCTATACAGCCACTGTTTAATCACCCACCAAACCACCAGCTGCGTGTCCGGCTTCTCACAGTACAGGACAATTGCCAACTTCTTCATCTACTTGTCGCACATTTCCTGCCTGTGGTCAAAGAGCTTCTGAGAAAGGGGGAACCAGAAATCAGCTACAGGCCAGATGCAATGGGATAATAACAACAAACCCTCATTGAGAGGCTCCCCGCAGTACCAGGGTTTTCTTCTTCTCTTAAATATTTGTGTACCATGTCTTCTGTGATGCAGTTCATGCTGTTGCAGGTTGACTAACGGCTGAGGGCATTAATTGAACGAAGGCAGACAAAAGATAACGGTGCGTTTTCCTTCCTGCTCTGCCCCCTGTTTGCAACTCCATAAAAGTGGATGCACTTCACACTTTCATTTTTATTTTTAAGCTCTTGCAGCAGTTACCATCTGGAGTAAGACTCAGGGAGGCAAGGAGGAAGAAAAGACAGGTCAGAAAATAACAAGCTGAGCTTGTACTACATGTGTGTTATATAGAAAAAAAAATAAAAATAAAAAAAAGAGCGCCACACACAGCGTAGTACTGATTAATGAGAAGCACCACATGGATCCGGACCCTCCAAGAGCTGAAATTGCAAATACAGGCTATGCTTGATTTAAATAGCACACTACTGTTCTGAATGGCCTGGAAGCAGTAGAAGAAGAAATAGTACATAAAAGATCATGACAGGCAGCAAAGGGGTGTGTGACACCCCAGGGAGGCCACCATAAAGAGCCAGAGGTGGCTTAAGAAGGGGATATATTCATACATGTTCTGTGATAAGAAACTCAATCTGCAGCTTTCTATCAGAGAGGGTTTAACAAAACACGTTCAAACAGTGGTAGATCATTTCAGCAAAGCTGAAATTCCTGAAAAATACTTTAATGCCAGATAACACAAGAAAGCCAACAAGCTCCTGCATTGAGGCCACCGGGGCACGGCATTACTCTTGCAAGGGGACAGAGGTGAGGAGAAAAACTTGCCCTTTATTCATAAACCCAGCAGGTTCCGTGGGAACGACAGGTAAGTACCAAACTCTTTCTAGAAGAACAAACACAGATTCTTGTGCCACTCAGAGCAGCCTTTTGATATCCATGCACTCACTCCTTCCCTCCCTGTCCCCAGATCTGAACCCCTCAGCCCTCCCTAACGGAAGATTTTATCTTTGCTTGATTGACTAATAAACTGATTATGCAGCAAATCAGACCGCGAAACGGCCAAGGTGTAAATGAAGCTTTGCCAATACCCGGCTTCCTACTGATATTTATAATCCTCAAACAAGCCTTTGCTTGACCCCCCGGTTGCCGGCAGTGACTCAGCAGTCGCAGGCTCCCATTAGTATTCTCGAGGCATTTCCAGAGCTTTTTAAACCCACTGTCTCACTTGTGCTGTGATCAGACCTATCAGCTTGTGGGGAATTGCTCTGAGGAAGGTTACAGGTCTCCATAGGGACTGCACATGATCTTTGAAAAGTGCATTTCCCTCTAGCAAGCCGAAAATGCTCAGGAGAGTTGCTAAAGATCACTCAAAATATATTATTGAATACTTTGATGCCATACGCTCTTTCTGTGTTATCATATACTTAAAGTATATTAAAAGGTTCCCTAAATACCAAGTGCATTTGCGTGGAATAGATTTGTGTTTTCCAAAGCCAGAAGAAAATAGCTTTGTATCGTTGCAGGATATGTAACACTTTTTCTGCAATTCTGCAGAATGGTTTATAACTGTTTGACAGAGCTTTTTTTTTTTTTTTTTGCTTTTTTTTCCCCCCACAGATCCAATGCCTGTGGTGATAGTCTTCAGTTAACTTCTCTGGATTTTTTTTTTTTTTTATTGCTTGCTAACAGTCTGCAGTCAAAATGAAAAATAAGACCCTTCTGGATCCTGTCTTGATAAGGTCAGATGGTAGAATTTTTCTTTCCAGCAATTTAGCCAGGCTCTCTCCTTCCAGAATACATTTACTCACTAATAAACATCTCCAGACAGCCGGGCTGTACAGACTGGAAACAATTAAGCCAAAACTGGGGAAAGCAGCACATGAATAAGTATCCCACTTTAATGAAATTAGACTGAAAAATTCAGGAGCAAAGGAAGTAAAAGCATTTTCAAATTGTATTAATTAGACATATTTGTAAAAATCTGTGCTCATGCAAGTACCTTATGCATTTTTTAATATCAAACTACACAGAAAATGTGCTGGGTAATTACAAGCCTTTGGTGCTGTAATGCTGTGGTCAAGCATCAGGCACACACCAACATTTGGGGGACATAATTTAATGTCTAGCAGGAAAAACAAAGAAGGTTAGCCAATTTTGCTTGTTTTCTTTAAGCCACGTAAAAGCAAGCCTGCCAAGCGACAGGTTAAAAGGGTTTGTCTTACCGATGTAGAATCAGGCTAAAAACCAGCTTATTCCAGAAATGTGTTAATAACTTATGCTATGAAGAAGCCTCATCTCTCAATTAGGTAAGCAATTAAGTAAATATGTTTAGCTGTCCCAGCTTGTTAGAGATCCAACAAAAATCCCTCTGAAACAACCCAGAGTTTTTCTATTATCACAAACATTTTACCAGATTCCAAATTCTATAGTTCTCCAATGTTTGCATAAATGCATTTACCACTTAGACATCAGACACTTAATTGCAAATCCATCACCTATTTACTTGCAGTAAGAGAAAAAAAAGCACCTGTGCCATTTTTTTTAATTAAGTTCTCCTCCTACGCATGCTCTGTCCAACATCGTCAAATAGTTTATAAATTCTAAAATAATTTAGACATAAATAATTACACGTCATGTTTGTGTCATCTTTTGGTGTGGTTTTCCCAAGAAGCTAAAAACTAGTACAAAACTAAACTTAGTTTTACAAAGCACTATTTCAATTTGGAAAGTTCACAGCATTTTCAGGAGGAATTAATGAACGTTGCTAATAGCTGGATCCGAGTTATAAGGCATTAAGAGGACACAATCATGAGGAAAGGCAATATATAACCTTTAGATGGGACAATTAGAGATCAATTATTAGAGCCAGAGAAGAGCATTCGAAAGCAGCTTCTTCATTAATCAAAGATTATCTCAAATTAGAATGTTTAATTATTTGCCAAGGTTCTTTGTATATTCTTCTGCATTAAAAAAAAAAAAAAAGAGAGAACAAGAAGAAAAAGCCGGGGTTTTTGGAAAACTGCTAGCTTTTTTAACATATCATTTTAACATGGTTTTAAAGCTAAAATACCAAATATTTTAAAGAACATATAAGACAGTGAAAGTAGCATAACTCAGAAAATTACATCAAAGATACCACAGCTGCTGGTTTTTAATATACTAAGTCTGGTGGGTATTATTAACTATTTGGACGTCCACTTACTTTGAAAAAATGTTCTAATAGAAATGGGAAGACAGGAAAAGATGTGAATATCCAATGCACTGCAATGATGATCTGATGTCAGATTTAGACCAAACTTGCAGGCATCTGAGTTTTAGCTTCCCAAACAACTGAGCATATCCAAAACCGGGAGTGGGAGGCAACATCATGAACAGGCACAGAAAGGGTGATTAGACCAGCTGGTGGGTAGAAAATGCTGGGCACCAGCATCTGCTGCCCTTTCCTGGGCTAGTAGCCATCACTAACAAAATTGCCATGTGTATTTGTATATTATGACAGTTTAGATGATAGCTGGGAGGAGATACACCTGGACTGCAGGAAAGGCCTTTAGCAAACAGGAATTTTTGAGAAACACAAAGGGAGGGGCACTTTGCTGAGACCCCTTTGCAGTTTAGGCAAGTGCAAAGTACGTGGCTCAGGAGGAACGATAATTCCTATTCATCCTTACAGGAGCTAAAGCACTTGGGCAGGTCCCCTCTAAAATGTCCCTAAAAGCTACTGGCCTTAGGGAGTGCATCTTCAGCTATGACAGCATGGAGAGGAGCAGGAGAGAATGAACTGTCCTGTGAAGGCATCATGGCCGTCCCAGAGCACACTTCTCATGCTCGTAGGGAAATGCCATCTGCTGGTTGTTCACGATGTGAAGTTTCTTCAACCTGTGCCTGGCGCACTCACTGATTATCTCCTATGAGGGAGATAAATGTCTGGTGGGCACAACGCGAGACATCCATGGGGCTGTGGGCACCTGGGTACCTACTTCTGGGTCTTCTTAGGAAGCGTGTCCCAGCACAATGCCTGGGCAGTTAGTCCTCAGTGACTGCCAGACACATACAGATGCAGTCTGGGGAACCAAGCTGTTCCTGTTAGGAGATACCTTTCTCACGGCCAGCCTTATATTCAATCCACAATGAAACTCTTTTATGTCTTTATGTCTTTGGGTGTATCCTAAAAGTGGATACAGACATTCTTCTCTCCTTGCAAGGCCCATTCCTTTGTGGGCTAGCTCAGGGTGACCCCAAATGACTCTGAACCCATCTGAACTAGACTTTTGCACACATTGCAACCACCAACTTTTCTGGTGTTAACTCCGCTTTTCACAGAAATGCCTCCTCAGCTCATTCAGTACAGAATAACTGGCCCTGAGATACTCTGATTAAAAGCTGTCACTGTTCACGAGAAAGTATACTATCAACCTGAGACAAACAAATGGCTCTCAGTCCCTGTCTTTCACCAAGTCTCTCCCCTGCTGTTTGTTGTTTTTCCTGCTGTTATAATGAAGATTTGTCAAACACGCACACTTTGGTGCGGCGATCTACTTAGTCACCACCAAAGAATGTGGCCGTGGTACCTGTGGCACACGACAACCCCTGCTGCTGTAGGACACCTGGTGTGGAATGCACGCGGCGAGGTGTGAATTCAGGCGATGCAGAAGGGCTTCCTTCCCACAGAGTGCTTAGCACGAGTTCAGAGAGGAGTTCCTCCAGAGGTGGCCATAAGAGAAGGACTTAAAGGGGATACCAGGGTGATGATGGAGATGAAAGGAGATAAATGCAAAGGAAGATGAAGTCAGGGACATAGGAAAATCTGCACGATCATTTTCAATGGTCTAGAACTTGTCTTTATGGCAACAGGAGCTTAGCCTCCTGCAACACCTGTAGGCAGTGTCACCAGAACACAGTATAATGTTTGACCCTTTCCACACCAAAACATGATAGGTGAGGGGCACCAAGTGTGCCATCACCCTTTTATTTATTCGTTAACTTTTTTCCCACTTTGAATTCTTGACATTCTGCTAAATATAAGGCAAAAAATGATGGATAGCTAGTTATGC
>KZ506442.1:173758-194184 GCA_002844005.1 Limosa lapponica baueri
AAAAAAAAAAAAAAAAATCCCAGTTCAGCTACTTGAAAATTGGTTGTATACGTGATGAGGTATTTCTACAATATGCCAGGCTTAACCCCAAAATGTTCCCAGGTATGCCTCTACACCCTATTACAGATTCCTGAAAACAGGATTTATTACAGAAGTGCTTGATCACAGCTTTACAGAAGACAACACCATAATTTTGATATCTCAGGAGTTGATTAGAAAAACACCTCACTGCAGGTTATCGCAAATTTTTATTAGTCAATATCTAATTTTGTTCTGTATCACACATAAAATATTACTATTTTCAAGTCTCTCTGAGTGGTGCTAAGATGCAGTATCCACCAGGGAAGGGCCAGTCCTCCCAGCCAAGCTCTCAGCTTCACTGCAGGCTTTTTCTACAGTTCCTGTAGTGCAAAAGGTCTATAAATACCACCAATAAAACCTCTTACTCTTAAAAACCTCTTCCCAGTACAAGTCTTAAGGATTTCACTGCTGGAGTAGTACCTTGCCTCCCCCAGAAGGTTATCTTTATGGAAAGAAAAAAAAATATATAATATGTACAGCTAAAAAAACCTCAGAAAGCACTACTCGTGAAATCAGTCAGAAACTACTGAGAACTACGGAAATATTGTTGGTGATTGTGCTGGGGGTGAAGTGGCTGCTCAGCACACAGCACAGCAGAGGTGCAAAACCAGGTTTCCTTCTCCCACAGAAGATATTGGCCTACAGAGGGGCAGGTTCCCGGCAGGAATCAGCCGTGGCCCCATGCACAAAGCAATTGCAACACGGGGTCCATAGGAAAATGAGTCCAGAATAAAAATTCTAGTAATAATTTAGGAAATGGAAGAATTCTGGGAGAATATTCATTGTGGGAAGAGCCACGTATGTGTGCAGAAAAATGGAAGTTTTTACATAAAATCAGTGTTTCAACACCACCTCTGTAATAAGAGGTGTTCAGTTTTAAAAGTCTGATATCAGATACTGGACTTAGTGTTGTGTATCAGTGTGTTGTGAAAAACTACAGTCTCTCTCCTCCACTTTTTCCTCTGACTTTAGAAGGACAAATGTGATTAGCAGAGAGCACATCCACTTGCATAAGAACATTTTCTAATTATTCATGTGGCTATAAATGACCTCTGGCAGCTCATAACACAGTGAAAACTCAAGATGAACAGTACATGCCATTGGGAAAATAGTGCACGTCCTTCCCCATTTCCCTTTAAATGAAATTTTTGGCCTTGTTATGGCAAAGAAATAAAATTGAACACACAGTTTTATTAAGGTTTAAGATCCTCTCTTGTCTTGGCCACATGCT
Organism: Limosa lapponica baueri; assembly: GCA_002844005.1. Taxonomy (NCBI): domain Eukaryota; kingdom Metazoa; phylum Chordata; class Aves; order Charadriiformes; family Scolopacidae; genus Limosa; species Limosa lapponica. The sequence continues at coordinate 175,071 of KZ506442.1, forward strand.
TCCAGGACCTCTCCCGTGCCAGCACCAATAATCAGGTGGTTGAGAAATTATTTCCTTTCTTAACCATTTTTGGGTTGTTTTTCTTTTTGTCTTAATTGTCTGTCTTAATTTTCAGCTGTGTGAGCTCCTGATCCAGCTCACTATAAGGTCACTCAAAACTAGGACTGCTGGCTTATGTGGGAGATGCCAAGATGTTTTGCACAGAGAGAAGAGGGGATGAAGGGATGATATATTCAATGCTAACGCGTACTTGGACCTGTTCAAACTAGTTGCAAACTTGCAGCCTGATTCATCCTCATCTGAGGTAGTGTAGATGTCCACATTAAGTGAAGACCTGTGCAATCTTTCATGTTGTGTTTGTAACTATTAAGCGCAGTGCAAACACCCCACAATATAATAAAACAAATTGGTTCTGTCTGAAAATGGGAGAGGCAAACTTGTTAGATAAGATGAAAGTCTCTGCATTTCACTCAGAAAAAAGCTTTACAGCTTAGTCATAAATACCTAAGAATCTTGTTTTCTGATAGAAATGTGATACAAGTTAATATATTTCATTTCTGGGTAGCACATATAGCACTAGAAAATCCAATGTGTCCCCATGGCAAACCTACGACTGGAAGATGCAATGTTAGTTTTTCAATACAGCTTACCTACAGGAACCAAGCTCAATCTAGCCCCAGCTGGAAGTTACCTCAGTCATAGTGTTTCTTACAGCAGCCCACAAAATAAATTACAGCATACTAGTATTGCCATGAAATTATGGTATGTAGTTTTGAGGTAGCAATGATAAATATTTATGAATCTCTTAGTGTACTGATCTTGAATAGTGGTTATTTCACAATTTGCTTTGTCCAATAAGCAGATTAATTTGCAGGTAGATATATTAAACTTTTTTCCTATTATTTCTGTTTTCATAGAAGATTATCCTTATTGTCTTATTCTATTTCACAATAACTATGCTATACTGAGATATCTTTAACAATTCAGTAGCTATTTAGGAAAAAAATGCAGTTATTAAAGTAACATTAAGTGCTTTAATGATCATTTTTGGTTGGGGCACACACGTTATAAATAAATTCAAATGCCATATTAACCTTAAATTAAAAAATAGAAAAGTTGCAGTCAGCAAGAAAATTAGATGTCTTACCAAACTTTGTACTGCAACTTTTAAATTCCCTGAGAAGATTTTACTGGAAGTGATACTTAACCTTTATATGTCATGATCTTGGGATGGCAAGGTCTACACTTCTATGGCCAGGCCAATTATCTTCAATTAAGCAATAAATGTGCAAGGTTTTTTCAGTGCCAGTATAAATTCCCCAGCTTTATACTATACCTTCAGAAATACACTAAGAGTTAAAAACTCACATAACTTCACCATTTAATACCTTTAATTTAGAAAAGGTTTTACAGCAACCTTAAAGAATAAAACTGCTTGGTTACACTAATTTGAAATAGAAAACATATTGCCCTAGTGCCTTACAGAGGTGTCTTAACTATCCACCATGTATATTTCTTCTGGACAATGACCATATAAAAGATTAACATGTCGAGTGTGTTCATTGTAAAACATGAAATTTATTGGAGCAGTTCATTTTTTCAAAATTTACTATAAAATATTACAATCACCTACCCTGCAGGAACAATGGTAATATATCTGCAACAGAGCTTGCTCACACCGTTCTTTTGTTTTTGTTATCGAAGAGGTATATGAAATATATCTGACTGAGACACATGCTGAGATTTTTTTTTCAAGTCGCATCAAAAGTGTTATTTAACTTTTTTCAGAAGTAACGTATTCTACTGAAGTGCTTTTATTAGACAAAAGACATTAATTACAAATGTGTAAAACAGGGGCTGCACAGGCTATTCTGGCATTACCAATAGAAAAGATCCAGAAGGTAGGAGAAAAGTGAGATACGGTGTTCTGGATTTTCACAAAGTGTGTATGGGTCACATGTCACATTTTGCTTTATAACACAATCTCAGCATGCACAGAAGTTTTAGAATTGACAGAAAGCCTGTTATGCTTTCCCTGACCCCCAAAAATATCAGAGAATATGGGAAAAATAAACCAAAAATTATTTTACAAAAAGCAGCATGACATTTATTACCATCTGATGTGCCTTTTAAGCACACTTACTCACTTATTCCTCCAATATGTATTTGGAGTGAGTCTTGCAAATAATAGTGAAATAAAAGATCACAGTAACCACATGATTTCCTTACTAACTGGTGAAACCAATCACTTTTTATAACACTTTTTATGCATAGTAACTTTTTTTTTTTGCCAATGCATTTCTTTAGAAAATTGCAGGACCAGATCTATCCTACTATATTAATATCACATTTACCAGAGTTCAGCTGGTTGATGCTTTCCAGCCCAAAGACACCAACCTAAATTACTAACAGGTTTGAGAGGAGAAGGCTTTGAGGCAGAACAGGGCACAACAGCACGGAAGAGGATACCAAGGACTCTCAGACAAGCACAAAGCAGCTGTTTGCTCGGAAATGGCAAATATCTCCAACAAGGAGGCCGAGGATATCCTTCTTGATACAAAGAGCAAAAAAGGAGAAGCAAAACCCCAGGCAGGTCCAGCCTCCAAGTAATTTCATCAGCCGTTGACAGGAGGCAGAGAAGGACTGCAAAACCATGATGCAGAGGACAACCCATGGCTGATGGTATTCACTTGGTCATGCTCAGAGAAAACTCCTCAGCTTTCTAAATTCACATTTCCAACGCAAGGGGTGAGTCTCACCAAAAGCATGCTGAGAACTTTGGCCTGCCAAACTTGCAGGAGCCAAGGTTAAAATATGCAAAATATTTAACCCTACTTCTGCATATAAATCCTCTGCTGTTTCATGCATTGCTTTCTGTGGTTTGTATTGCTATCCATGTGTGAAATAAGTGTGTGTTGACTGGCTCTGAGAAATCTGGGTTTAATCACTCAAAAAAGGCAGAAAGGACTCCAAAGCACCAGACAGCTGGGCAAGGGGTAACACAGATTGCTGGATGGAGCCCCTAGCCACGTTTCTCTGCCCTCCAACTTACTGGCACAAGGGAGCTCACTGGGCTTAACATTAACCAAAAAAAAAAGAAAACAATAGTACCAGCTGCCAGGCAGCCTCAGAGAAAGTACCTCGTTATTTACTGCAGGAAAAAAAAAATACTCAATCTGTCCTTAAATATTTTCAAATGGTTTAGGATTCATTCTTTAAAATGTGTTAAAATGTGTTAAATAAAGCTGCTTGGTTGTAAATCTTTGCTGTTCTGTATTAAAATAAAAACCTTTGCTGACATTATATATATTTTGCTGCAGGGTTCCAAAGCATATATGCATATTTTACATCTAGTATATTTGTGTAGCGGTATTATGATCATCCCACGGAATTAGGTTTTAAAATGACCTTAAAAGAGCCTGTGTTTGTTAACTGAGTTCTCCAGACCCCATAAACTCTTGTTTTTCCCCTCTGAGTCAGAATCTCATCAGCAAAGTAATATTCAAAACATGCTGTCAGATCCCTCATTTCCAGTTTTCTCCTTCGTTTCTACAAGGAGAAGTGCTGTGATTCATACTCAGAGATACACATGTCATTCATAACCACAGAGATGCAGATATTGTGATGTAGCCTTGCCAGCAGACATTTTTTAGTGGTGGATAATTGAAAAAGAAAGGGCCAACATCTATGCAATGGTTTTAATACCCATACTGTAACCCTCCTCCCACCTCTGCATCTCACTGGTTCAGATGGTGAACCTGTGAGACCGCTCTCCTTAGTGGAAACTTTCAGTGTTTTAGAGTTTTTTGAAACTTTAGAGTTTCAAAAGCAGCTGTTGAACACATCTAGTAACCATACTCCTCTCAGTGTCTTTGAATCCTTCTGACAAATTGCTTTGCCTGGCTCTCAATAGAGATAAAATGGATTCAAACTAAAAATCTATGATGTCTCACACCTCCTCTTTCCTGTCACCCTCTCTGTCTGTGGACTTTAAAAATTAAGTCAATGCTGTAGCTCAGGGGTGATTCTGTGATAGAAACATGGTCCTTTACTTCCCAATGGAGGAAATGGAGGCGCCTCCTTTAGCATAGTTTAACTTCTATCACAACAGCTTAAAAAAGAATTCGTTTCTCAGGTTTGCTCTTGTTTGGCTCTAGCCAAATGGATTTGACAGTAAGTTTTCTTTATAATAAGACCAAAGAAAAAAACATGCAATGTCCATACATTTAATCAGAGTCTTGTATATACTCTGTTACATACTCTAACTTGTACATCAGTTGGATATAGGGGAGTAGCTATACTGTTAATGCAGCTTTTATTTTGTAGATGGTATTTCCTGATGGTGAGTTATATTACAATGCAGTGCTTCTTTTGCTGTGGCACTGGTAATTATGATGGCATTTCTTATTAACTAAATAAAATATTAGAAATATCTTTTTCATGTCTTTGTTGAAAGCCCAATCAGTGAGTCCATCAGGGAGGGTTTGGAGGCTTCCATACCACCTTTTTCTCTGAAAAATTGTCATTTGTAGTGCCGGTATTTCTACACAGTATGTGTAGATAGTGTAGAGTACTTTTTCCTTGTACATGGCCACCATATACAATATTGCTTACAGCTGATTTGCAGCTACAAGTCACAGCGGCAGCGCTGCTCCATCAGTGTGTCGTGAGAATTCAAAGCATTGTGAGTTGACGTCTTACACGCTTCTGCTCCCTTTCCTAAGCCAGCATTAAGGCTCATCTGTTTCCAAGATGAGCTGATGTGAGGAATGATAAAACCACTCACCCAGGGAGAAGAGTGGCTGGCTCAGCTTGCAGCGGTGTGAGGGTGGGGGAAATACTGCAACCCCAGGCCTGGAGCAAACAAAATGCCCTGAGCCGGTACCCTCTTACGTACCCCTAGGGCAGACAGCAGCTCTCTTGGGTGTACAACTGTTCAAGAAAACAGGGAAAGAACAAAGATAAAAACCCTGACAATTTTGTCTAATTTAATGTTCTTCCCAGAGCTGAACATGAGCATCCGCAGAAGAACTATACATCTCAGCATCACTGCAGCCAAAGAACATTGCGACCTCCCTCCCAGGACTGAGCATATCCTGACCATAAGGAATGTAAAAGCAGAAAGCTGAAAAAATCAGACATAGGAGTACTTCTAAGGAAACATTATCATCACCAATTGAGATGTCGGAACTAAGAAAAAATTCTCAGATTTGAAATTTTATCAAGTTTGCCTCTCTTCCTTACTCTGAATAAGCTCTGAAACATTCGCTGCTTTTCTAATGTAGATTGCACTTCAAATCAGAAGAGAAACTCATGGCTGTGCTTAGAAGAATCTTCATAGAAGTATAAAACCGTTTCTGTGAGGGGTGACAAAAAGGACTGTTGAAAGGCTGAGGAGAACCAGCACCAACATTTTGCGGTGCCCATGACCAGAAAAGGACAGTCACAACCCATGTGAGCACCGCGGCCACTGCCTCTACCTCCCCAGCGACACCTGGGTGAGCTGTTATAGGACAGATATGCAAATGAACAAAGATAAAATTGCACAATTACACACTTGGCATTTCTTAATTCTGAAGTGTTTAAATTCACAATTAAAATACTGCTTAGCCAATAAAGTTATTTTCTATGTAATATATGCTATATGAATATATATGGAGCTGCTGTACTAAAATCAATGCAAACATCTCAAAAATACTTTAAATTTTTTTTCTATGAAATTAAGCCAGTGGATCTGCCAATCTCAATGTGTAAAGTTATTCATTTCAATTTAATATCCCCTCTTGGTTATTTTTTATTTCTTTGCCCTGCTTTGATCAGGCTCATGACTGATTCCAAATTGTGAAGCCACCCCTTGCAAAGTGCCTGTGATGCACTGTACCAAGTCTATGAGTTTGAGAACATTAACATTAATAAGGATTTGAAATTTTTTGCACGTATCCAAAGCAATCAAATTAGGATTATTTTCAACAACTTGAGAACTAATTTTTATTTCTGTGGTATGTATCTATTTCTCTTTCAAGATGAGATTTCTTATAGAGTACCTCAAAGTGTTTTTATAGGAATTTTCCATTGATAATATTTATAAATTTCAAGGACATTTTAGAATTGTCAGCATGAGGCCGCCAGTTTTATGTCACTCAAACTGAAGTCCTCTTTGACAACACAGCATTTTCCCCCAATATTACTGACAGATGTCTCAAGAGCAAGTCACCTGTTACAGTCAGTGGTTTGTAGCTGACACTTTTTTTATTTTATATGCTAGAACGTTACTCCACGATAATTTAAAATTATTTTTCTCTTCAATGGCTTTGAAACAGATAAAACCATTTGTAACACAAGCCAGACAATTCTTACACTGTGGCGGCACATCACACATCCCACATTTTTCTCTTCTGCAAGGGTTTCACTCACAGCGGAACAAGATACCTATTTAATATCATCCACGGTAAAACTCAAAAATTTTTGTATTCAATTTACCAGGAAATGCAATGAGGTTCTAAACATTTAAATAAAGGCACCCCACATGGCTCTGTGTCTTGCTGAACAGTTCACCAATTCAAAGGGATGTCAGGAAGAAGCAACATTTAAGTAGGTGTGATATGCATTGATTTTATGAACGATTAAGTTTTGCCAAATTGCAAGAAGAAAAAATTAGGCTTCAGAAATTTGCTTGACGTAAGGGAATTAATAGTGGAGGTTCATTAATCAAAGTCTATAAGGACTTTATTAATAACCTTACCTGTTAGTTATAAAGGAAAACAATGATATTTTAAAACATTTAGAACACTTAGGGTACCTGCAGGAATTGCCGTTGTTAGGAACTATGTTCATAGTTAAGCTCCACTAATAAGATGAAAATTGCTGATATCAGTCTGAGGAAAATATAAAAGAGTAATTTGGGCAAAGATGTGCTTGCAAGAATGCATAGTTAATGAAAGCATCTGAGAGTAGTTATTTGGAGCTTTCCCTGGGCTATATCTATTGACACAACAGCATCTCAACATACCAGACCATATTAAAAAGTTATAAAAGTAAAAAAAAGAAAAGAGCTGATGTTCTTCTTCTTTGCTTTCTTCAATGGCTTGACATAGATGACTGTTGGGTTTTAGTACATGGGGTGCAAACTAATTCTTTAGATTTTGCATAGCAGACCTATTAATTTTTCTAATTAGTCAATGAAATGCATGCAGTTGAGCCTATCTCATCTGAACTAATCTTGACAGTGAAGCTAATATTTTTGGGGTGTCAGGTTTTGTGGTTAAAGATTAATTCTAGCCTAATTCCTAATGTACTAAGATATTATTTGGAAAGCATTTGAAAAAGGTGATTCCTAGCTATAAAAAGGTTCAAGAAGAAAAAAATCCATAAAGAAATATACAACATTGACAATTAAGTTAGTGGACAACTGAATTAACTAAAGTTTCTGTAGTGAAAGCCTTATCCTGAGCTTTGATGCACACAATCTAAAATTATTTCCACAATAAATAAATAAATAAATATATAAACAAACACAGGCTTTTTATTAATCTTCAACAGAATAGAAAATACATGTTTTTCCAGTTTACTTAATCTTTATTTTTTGCCCGCACAGTCCTATTCCTTTTAAATTTTACTTTAAATCTTGCTCTTTCTCTGCAAGATTATTCTGCACAGTGTTTAGTGAGAACCTCCACAAAGCATATTATTTAAAAATAAATAACATCCTCCATTTTAGTGCTTTTGTGCTGGTGAAATTGTGTAGGTACCCCTAAGAAAATTATTACTTTTTTGGGAAAGACCTTGATGTTGAACCACTAAATTATCTTTACTGTACTGTAACATACCTCTACAACAGTATTCAGTAAAAGCAATCAGGCCATATTTTCCACTCATGCTTATGTAAATCAAAAATAAATCATCTGAAGCCAGCAGGCGTGACCCAGTGAGAACAGGTTCCCAGCTGTTAAGTATGGGCTTAGTCAGGAAAGATTTGTTGGATTCTGTGGTTTACGCTAAATGCAAGTAAAGAGCAGATTTGTCTTTGCTCCTGGTTTATAGAACAAGCCTGAAATTTGGGGTTTTGTAACACTCATTATCACTTTGATCTTCCCTGAATGTATACAGTGTGTTAATTACTGTAAGTAGGATTTGTGATCCCATTTAAACTCTGATTCAGACCCAGATACTCACTGACATCCTACTGTCACCTGAACATGCTCTTCTCTACACTTCTTACACACAATAGAGGCAATTTACTGACAAACTGCAGAGCGAGGGAGAGAAATAATGTATCCCCTATCTCACCGTTCTTTTGGATTCATTTCTTCAGGACTTGAGCTAAAATTCCCAACCCTGAGCAGCTTCAAACACCTGATCCTTTTTTCCACTGCATTAGTCCCACTGCCAGTCTTGGAGCTGCCCTTTGCAGGTTGTCCCATGAATCAGCAGGGCTCAGAGAAGAGCCACGGGATATCATGCCACAAGGCTGAAGGGCAGCATCAAAAAACATTTTACTTTTCTTGACGTCTTATCTATCTGTTTGTAAAATATGCTAATCACAGTCTATCTGATATAACCTGGCTTGCCTTGTGGCTATTCCGAACATAGTATTTTATATGTCTGAGAAGAGACAAATAAGATTGTCTGGGCTGGATAAGGGTAGAGTTTATAGAGTCTCCCGACATGGTGACAGTTGAATATACATTCATCCTCGTACAGACCGAGTGCATGCAAACATCAAAACTCAAATTTAATTTCTTCTCTATCAAATAAGACAGAGCATACCATATTCTCCAAGCAATCAGTATTATCTATTCAGGCACTGATATTTCTGATCTCCTAAACTCTGTTATCTTGGCCTTTGGAAGATCTTTCTCTGCGATTAGACAGATATAATGTGCTCAAATGAACGGTTGTATCAGTTCACATACACAGCCACTGATGTCTAGGCATTGATACTGGGAAAACAGATCCCTTCTGGTCTGCGTCCCAAAATCTGAGCAGAAGGTCTGTTAAATAAAGTAACGTCAAATTAGAGGGAGCAGGCTCTGCTTTCCCAGCTCTAAATTTACTAAAATTTATCTAAAATTAGTCAGTGCAAAAAGACACACAGCATCAAATCCCACATGCAAAAGAAAAGATTCTCCCCACAACCTGCTGAATCACTGGTTAATAGAGTTATAGATTGAATTAAACTAAGGCATGATTTTTTTCCTTAATATGGAACTTTCTGGGGAATAAAACACAATAGCTGTTTCAAAAACACATCTTCCAAAACTAATATTTCCTTCTAATAAAGCAGATGCATTAAGGGACCAAGGAGTTATTCAATCAAAGCACTTAAATTACTTAATGGAATGTAAAACAGAAGCAAAAAGTTAAACCAATGGCTATTGGCAGTCCTGAGCTGCCATGGGCTTAATCAGGTACTTTCTGGACAACATTCATCAGTCAAAGCCAACTTTCAGGGCTTCCCACCTGAATAACTGATGGTAGGGTCAATGGCCAGTGTTGTGCTGCGGTTGAGCTCTAACAGTCCCACACAGCCTCCAAATCTCAGTCCCTCAATGTTCCAGGGCATTTTATAATCTGCCCAGTGTAATTGCACCTGAGATAACTCAGTCTGGTTTTGTGCTCCCTGTGCTTCATTCTGGCCTCCACAGATCCTTGTTAAGCATGTGGGACCATTTCACCAGCCCTCGTGAAGAGCCAGGGCTGGAATCTCGCTCCCACCATCATCAGCCTTTTCTTTTACATGGCTAGCTTAGTTTAAAAGCCACTTAATTAGGGTCTAGTGCCTGCCTTTATGGACAGATATTAGTACATGTTTGTTTTTTATTATTAAAGAGTTAAGTTTTCCAGTAAAATATAATTGGTTTCTTCATATAATTAATTCTACTTTTAAACAGACGTAGCAGCGGCAAGCAATAGTGAGAGTTCAGATCTTCTTGAGTCCTGGAATCAGGAATCATTCAAGCAAGTAAACTCAAAACAGCTGCAGTAATTGCCTGAAATTGCCACTTTTAATGACACAAATTATACCAGAGTGATGTTTAATGAAAGCTACAATTCCCAGCTTCTATACGCAAAATTTAAAACATTCTCCTAAATTGTGTTGACCTCTCTTGTTTAATACCCTGGTAATCTTTGAAAATTGGAAACAAATGCTTCAATTAAGAGACAATTAATTGACAATTAATTCAACAATAAGCAGATGGCCAGAAAGAGCATCCTGCTATTAAACGAATCAAATGTGAGAGGGAGCATTTGACCTTTCTTATGTAAAGCCCCCCCCCGGAAAAAACACTTTTTTAAAAAGAAATAAAACCTGTGGATTTTTTGTGTCATACTGTGCAGAGCTATAACTTTGAAAAATGAAAATAAAAAGCTTATTTACATCAGTATTTTGGTCTAGGGGATAGGAAATGTGAATTAGGATAGGAATAAAGAGAAATAGCATGCACAAGTGCAAGAGGATTTACAATAGCTCATGCACCCCAAGGCCTAATAGAAGAAAATAAAGCCGCCATTATCATCAAAACTGCAGATGATCTCATAAAGGGCTTGTCTACACGGGGAGGTCAGCGCAGAACAAGCTCTGTTATGAATTTAAAGTGCGGTTGCAACTTTGCTGAGCTCCCCACGCCAGCACGATGGCTGCTGCCCCGTGGTGACGATGGACGAGGCGCATGAAGAGACTCAGGGTAGAAATGCCCACTCTGATCCCTGTGTATGAACCGAAACTGGAGAAAAGCACTGAGAGCACAAACCGAAGGTCAAACATGTCCCTTCTGTGAGGTGTGGCTGGGGAGATTATGGATTTGCGCCATGTCACCCCCTTCTCAGCTCTTCTGGAGGTGGGAAAGGGGCAGTTCCCAGGAGGGAAAAGACTCTTTACATTCATCTTTCCACTCCACCCCCATTATCACCCCGTGCAGACTAGACTAAGGGTTTATTATTCTTATTACATCTTAGTAGATGTCTAACCAGTTTGCAGTGGGGGTGAAGTGGATGACTAAAGCCTTGAATTCCTGAAGTCCATGGCAGAATTCCCTCAGCCAAGCCAGGACTTTGTTCCACATATCTCAAAAGACCAAAGCCAGACTCTCAGTGACATTGGGTATATTTTCAGATAACTGATAATGGTCCTTCTTCAGCTCTTTGCTTCTTTGAAAAGATAAGTAAAATTCTATTTTTACACCGTCATATGTGTAAATATAAGTTTATGCTGAATTTGTAATGCAGTGCACAGAATAGAAATAACACTACTCCCATGCAAAAAGAATTATGTTTATGGGACACTAAGAAATTAATTTTATTAGAAAAAAAAGGTAATTATTTTGTCTCAAAAAAATTACAGAAGATAAATCAATGAAAAAGATAGACTTGACCTAGGCGAGAGTTTCTGGAAAAGAACCTGACCTACAGATAAACCAACGTTGCTGTTCTCCAAATTTTTATTTAACCTATATGAAAAAAATTAGCATGATTAATGAGTGTTGAGACATATAAATAAAACATTTCATTCATCCTACACATAGCACTTCAGGACCTCTTACTACTTTTCATTTGTTAGTGTATTTTATGCAGTCTGGCTATGACTTTGCTGGTAATTTATACTGTGTAAACCTTGACACCTTGTTCGGCAGAAGCAGAAAGCCTGGGTTTCTAGGGCTTTGGCAAAGGCAAAGCAAGCAGGGTAATCATTGCTTATACATGGGGATGTCTGAGTTTTGTTAATATTCATCATATACTCCTGCCCTTTATTTCAATGTATGTCTCTTAATCCCACCATGAGAACAACCTAATCCAAAAGCCGGAGCAGCAACACCATTAAGCAAATTCATGAATACTTTTCTCATAATACTCATCTTTCCTATGTCAACATAATAGTGATGGGGTTTTTTTCCTTTAATATTAATAATACAGCTGTACTTGGGGGAAAAAAGTTTTCTTCGCTATTCTAGAAGTTAAACAATCAAATAAAAGTTGCTGTATAAAATCAGATGAATCCTCTGACTTGTGCTTGGACACAATGGTGTCTCCTGGAAAGTACCTCCTGAACTTGTTATATTCCAGATAAAAGTTTGCATGGTTTAGGCAAGAAATGGGCAGACACAAGTAATTAATCTGGCTTTGTCCAGTTAGTTCCTGGAAAGTGGAAGATGTGAATGGAACTGGAAATACACTCGAGCAGCATCAGGGCAAACATGTTTGTATCTGTCAGAGATCTGGGGACTCCTAGTGTGTGATAATACAAGTACAATTTAGGACAGAAGCTTTATTAATTATGATCATAGCAAGAGAATATTCGGACAGCATCTCCCCCTCTCCTGTCCTGGTGTTTCCCAAGTGATTGTGGAGACATAGCCTATATACTCTTTCAGGGAAAAAAAAAAAAAAAAGAAGAATGTAAGGACAAACATTAATTTCAATGTTAACAAAGCCAGACTTCTTAAGTATCTTGTTAACTGCCACATTGCTTAAAAGGAACCAAACAGTAAATAATGTAACAACACAGAGAGATGTGGACCTACAGGAGTGGCACACCCAGTGTTATCTTAGCTCAGAATAGGCGACTTGGAAACACTCAGCTTTTAGTTGCAAGGAATGTTCTATAAGTTAGAATAGACTTCTTAACCAGACCTCTCAAATCTTAAATATTAATGATTTTACCACACATCTTTGATCCTTGTTCAGTTTCCTCCAGTGCAAGCTTAGTACTTGAGGCTGTGAAATAGTAATGACAAGTTGCAAATAAATTTTTTTCTCTTATAAAGACCTTTTTACACTTAAATAGTAAAGATTTGATTACCCAAGTCATTATGTCCATTGTTTTCATTTTCAAGAAGAGTGGTCTTGTTGCTGATTCCTGAATTATCTTGACTTTTGCCAAATCTATCTGTGTTTAGTCAAACTTCTTGTGTTAGCAAACTCTACAAAATGCTTTAAAATTGTAGCATTGGTTCCAGTTTCATTCTTTAATTAAACTTTAAGAGTCCCCTAGAAGTTTTGTGCCTGTCTCTTCACTTGGAATATTTCAATCAATTCCTGGTCTGCATGCTGCACAGTGCTGAGTCTGCATGCTCACTAGCAGATGCCGTACGGGTAGGGAGAGAAAAAAAAATGAAAAAAGAAGATACAGAATATGATATGATTCAGGAAAATTCAGAGATAAAAATGTGCTGATTTTGTCTTCACAGCTCACTGGAATTTTAAAATATTTTTAATTGTTCTCCAATATGAAAAACATAAAAAGAAAAACATTTTTTTAAAAAGAGTAAATTTTTTATTAATATCTTGACATAATTTACTTTAAACTTGAAATAAGGGAAAAGGTATATTTTTAGGTTTTTATTTTTAGTTTTCCATTTCAGAATGCCTTTTCAAATTTTATGCTGTAACACAGCAGTCTAAAAAGTAAAAAAGAAACAACAAGCAAAAAAAAACCCCAAAAAACAAACCTCCCAAACAAATATAACAAAACTATGAAAGTAAAAAGTTTAGTTTAATGTGTAGTAAGTTTTCTTGGAAAATTTGCTATTTTTAATATTCATCCCAATAAGAGATTAGAAAAAAAGTATAAATTAACCTGCTAGAACAATTTCCACTCATGGTCAAGCTGTATAATGTGAATTTTAGGTAAACATCGCTTTTTCAAAAATAATCATCCCATTTTCTGAAGTTATGAAAGGAACATTTGTTCTGAATGCTATTATTTTGCCTACTCTTGCTAAGGTTAAGGTGTCCTTTGATTTTCTGAAAAATTATATGTCAATAGTTTCATTCTTGTAGTAATCAAGATAATTAGAAAAAAAAGGTGGTTTTATTAGTTCCACACCAGAATTTTTAAATGTCTGGCAAAGCAGCTATCATAACCATTAATATAACTTATATTTGTGAGTATTCATTGTTATATTAGTATAATATAGTACTAAAATAATCCAGGGATAGTCCAAATAACCAGAAGAAATAGGGACAAAACCATCTTGTCAGTATTTTAGCAGAATGGACAAGTGGATCTGTGTAATTATATACCTTAGCCTTTGGTTCCAGGCTCAATCTACTTATCTGATGACACAAAAATTGCGGGTTTAACTAATACAATATACCATCACTCTATAACAACCATTACCTTGAACAAATTGATGAGTGCTTCTCAATACTACACTGAGATCAGATAGATATTTAGATACGTTAGGTAATTAAACTGGAAAATTCAAGTATGGTTAATTTCCTTTGTCAGTGAAGGTATTTGAAATAATAAAATACATAAATAAGGATGTGTTTACTGTTCCATCATTAACAATATCTAAAGGTGACTTATTTCACTGCAGCTATTTGAAGAATTCGTACAAACTGATCCAATCCAGAGGTTGGGCAGGTTGTGCTCATTTTTGCAAATTTAAAAAAAAAAAAAAAAGAAACAAATTAACAGTGTTTCTAGTCTTTTGCCCTCATTTTCCTTTGTTGCTACTGGAACACAGGCTTAACCATATTTTGTAGCCCTTCATCAAGTCTCAGCAGCTTATCGCCGGCTCCAAGGCAGTATACAGGTTAGCAGGGTATTAGCTCTGTGTCGTCTTCACTTGAGACCAAAAAAGCATTCAGTCAGCTAATGAGAGATATAGTAGACCTGGCAGTTTATTGTAAATCCTGTGCATTCATATGTGGTCCCAACAAGCAGGTATACTCCTGCAGCTCTCTGATCCGCAGTCAGGCATTTCAGGGATGCGCGGAGGATAATGTTCCCTTTAGATCCAACTCTGTCCTTCGCTAATCTCCTGTCAGCCAAATTCTCCTTGCTCTTCTCCATTTTGCACCGTGTTTCATTTTAGAAATCCTTAATTAAACACCTAGACAAGTTACAAAGGCATGACATCACTGATGAGTCAGCATTTCAACTAACAATTGCCAAAGTTTTTGGATTATTTTATTTCTAAAGTCCCAAACCCAAGAAGTATCAGGCTCTGCAGCTCACTTTCTGGGTCTTTGAAATGCAAATAAGTAAGTCCAGTAGACTGAAACTCAATCTGAATTTCTCAGAAATGTCAGAACAAGAAAGCCTTTGCAAGTGTGATGCCCTATTTAACAAACCTTTTAAAAAAAAAAATCATGGTGGAAAGCGTGGAGTTTGTCACTTGAAAGTCTTTAAAAAGTGGTCTGTTTAATCACAGTTACCAGACCTTTCTGAGCAACACAGGTATAAAAGTGTCCTTAGCTAAAGTACGCAGTTTGCAACCAGTTCACCAAAGACCCTCTTACTGGTTTTATATATAGTGTGGTGTAAATGTGGTAGTAGAAAGGGTGATGAGCTTAACTAATTAAGGATCAAATCCTCAAAACCAGATTTATTCAGCCATGACTTCTGCAATTTACATTATGCTTCAGTGGTGTGCATGAAAAGTTACCTTAGTCCCAGTTAAGTCTCGCTTCTGTGAGGAGGGATGAGCAAAGGTATGAGAACCCCCTTGACTGGATGCGTCTCTGACAGACTGCTTCCTCCCCTGCAATAATTAGTAGGAGTTATTCAACCTAAGAATTTGATTCAACATAGGAATAAGATTATTTAGAAGCATGGACCTTCAAAGCCCACACCAACCAGAAATATCCCACGCAGTGATTAACTGTATGATTCACCAGATTTAAATGTTATACTAAAATATCGATGTGGACGCTCATTCCCAGACACATGACATCTGATGGCCTCCTTTTCCAGAGAGCTTAAATGCACCAGTGCAGTGTCCTCATTTGCCACCTTGTTGCCTTGTTCCCTAGCAGTTATGGGGTCACCTTCCCTCTTCTTGGCTGCTCGTGCTCATTGTCCCTCTCTGATCCCTCTACCCACAGAATGATTGAATCGATATGGTTGGAAGAGACCTTTAAGATCATCAAGTCCAACCATTAACCCAGCACTGCCAAGTTACTACTAAGCCATGTCCCTCAGCGCAGTCCACTGAGCCTTCATGCAAGTTGTCAGCTACACCAGGCTACAAATAAATCACACCACAAGACAGACGCCTTTCCTTAGGTGAACAGAACAAAGGGGTAGAAAAGTTGCACTGGCAACTGCTTATAATTTGCTCGTCTTTTACAAGGCAAATATAACCCAGATTGTGCCATGAAGGCTTTTCAGAACAGACATTAACGTTAACCTCAAGGTGAATGCTTTGTAAATATGACTAAAAGTTTGTTAGTACTCTAACCCACTGAACACTTCTGGAGGGTCAGGGAGTATAATATGGTGGCCACTGCCATCGGGACTTGGAAGCTGCTTGGCAGAGCTCTGGATGACAGCTTCCTATCTGTCCTCCTGTTCTAGCTGGGGAATGCTACTTGGGCAAAGGGGGGTTTGCCTTTCAGAGACCTTCTGTATTTCCACATGGATTCACCCAAGAGCTCTCAGTAAGAACTGCCTGAAGGAAAACGGGTATAATCACAAGCCCTACAGCGGCTCCATTCAGAGGTGAGTTGGTGTTGCCCACCAGGCTCTTCTACCTTGCATCCCACAGATCAGTAAGGGCTGCTGGGATTAGTTTCCCACCTACTTATACCTACTTGGTATCTCTAAACACAAGGGTTTTTGCTACTAACACAGCCAGGAACCCATTTTCAGATGACCAGAGCAACTCACTGCTTTATGCAGAGGTGAAGACTTAGGTCAGCATTTTGTTGCTACAATACACAGATGAGCTCAGCAAAGGTCTTTAAGAAAACAGACCTTCTCAGACCTAATTTCAGCCACCAGTGAGCAGTTTGTGTCATCATTCTTTCTCACCAGTCAATGCCTGTGAGCTCAGCCATTTCGCCTCACCCAGTAAGTTACTTTAGATCAGTGCTGTCAAGAAAATAAATAACTTTTTTATGTCACCCCATTGCCGTTCCTCCTCCTCCAACAGATTCAGAGATGGAGCATCCCACTGGAACAGCAGACAGAAATTCATCCCCTTGTTTGAGTACAAACACCTGTGCACCAGCTCACTTGCACGATGATTGCTGCACCCATGGTGCAACCACTGCATCTTCTGCGTTGTTTGGCAATTTATAAACATAGTCGAGAAACTAATACATGCATGCTGCCTGTTTATCCCCAGCTCCTGTTTGGCATCTCCCATATATTTGAAGAAAAAAAACACCCCATAACAAACCAAAACAAATTATAGGAATAATGAAAGACTATACAATGAGATACCTGCTCAGAGTAGAGTGATTAATTCAAATTAGCATAGGGACTTTAGTGGGCCGCTGGGACACAATGATTAATGTCAAAAATACTTCATGCTAGAATAACAATATAGACTTACTCAGTTCCATATATTACTGTAATTAGAGAAGAAAAAAAAAAAAAGTAGACTGCGCAATATTTCCATGGAGGCTAAGCTAAAGGTACATCTATATCAGTGGTTAATGTGCATGTCTTTAGCTCAAAACCTTACCCTCAGCGCTTCCCAGCTCTTCCCAGTGGGGTCCCTGACATGCCAAATCCCCCTGTGACAGTCTCCCCTCCCACCAGCAAGTTTCACTTGGCTCAGTCACACCTTCTTGAAGGAATGTAAAACAACTGCGGGGAAAGTGCAAACAAACAGTAGCTGCCACATACGTGTTTTGGAAGAGCTTATTCCTGTGTGGGAGGTGCTAGAGTGCAGGGAAGAACTTTTGTATCTGTGTAAGCCTAACGCCTTGGGATTGGGCCAGCAGTGCCAAAGAAGGAGAATTCCGCATCCCTGCTTAATCTGACTATGAAGACTTTGTGCGGGCCAAAACAAGATTTTGTTAACATTGTTTATTGCCCGCAGAGCGTGGCTGTGCATAACACTGAAATGGGATGAAGAATGTCCTGCTTCCATTGCGTGAACTGATAAATATCTGGAATAGTCGCCTGTGTGTGTGCATTTCCAGTTATACCCTTCATGTGTTGCGCAGGAGTATCATGACCTGAAGTGTGAGGCTCCTTGATATCCATGAAACAAATAAATACTCCATGAAAACTTCTACCTGCCCTGTATCTGGAAAGACTCTGATTTCAAGTACCACGTGCAATCAGTTTTTGTTGTTGTTTTTTTTTTTTACCATGCATTTTTAATGAATAGGGAAATGTCCTGACTAAAACCTAGGAATTCATATTAATAAGGATCAATCAGTAAATAAAAGCATTCAAAAGCAATGTTGTTCCCCGTGGCCAAAGGCAATACCTTTTATTTGCGTTAGCATAGTGGAGTCACTGAACTGATAAATAAATAATAACAGCTAGCACAGAGACTGCTGTCGATGTTATGTGCCAAAAGAAACAACACACTACACTTGCCAGGAACAAAGACAAAAACAATGCCTTGCATAATACGGTTTGCAAAGTAAAATTTAACTATCCTCTGAAGTAATTAGCAAGTACATGAAACATCTAAACAGAGAAAAAGGGACATCTCCTGTTTCTGCATCTCAGGCTGTCAGCCACGGATGGGGAGTGCGAACCTGTTTGACAGTGACAAGGCAGCAGCAGAAAGCGTGGCACCGCTCGGTTGGCAGGATTTCATAAAACCACAGCTCTTTCAGAAGGGCAAATTAGATGTTCTTGTTCATCTTTCTGCCCCTTCTAAAATATGCTGTCTGTGTCCAAATAGAGACATAGGGACGCAAGACAGCTGGGCTGTCAGGGATCCTGCTAACCTAGATCTGTCAAGGTGAACATGTGAAAGACTTCAATTTTCCGTAGACTGGTTGGAGGAGGAAAAAGATGTGCTGTCCGTACTAAGCTGCTGCCATCAGGGAGTCAGTAAGCTTTCGCCAGCACTCACTGGTGTTTGAATACCTAACACATTCAACTTCTTATGCATAGCATGAGGCTGCAGCCATGAGGTGCCCACATGGAGGGGCTGCTGCTAAGACAAGACATGGGAAAAAATCATGGCTTTGTTATGTGGAGGGAATCACAGAATCACAGAATGATATGGGGTTGGAAGGGACCTCTGGAGATCATCTAGTCCAACCCCCTTGCCAAAGCAGGTCCACCTAGAGCAGGTTGCACAGGAACATGTCCCAGCTGGTATTGAATGTCTCCAGAGATGCAGACTCCACCACCTCTCTGGGCAGCCTGTTCCAGGGCTCTGCCACCCTCAAAATAAAGAAGTTCCTCCTC
>KZ506442.1:194490-219235 GCA_002844005.1 Limosa lapponica baueri
TCACCAGGGCAGAGTAGAGGGGCAGGATAACCTCCCTCGATCTGCTGACCACATTCTTCTTGATGCACGTTAGGATGCCATTGGCTTTATTGGCCACAAGGGCACATTGTTGGCTCATGGTCATCCTGTTGTCCACCAGGATTCCCAGGTTTTTTTCCACAAAGCTGCTCTCCAGCAGGTCAGCCCCCAACCTGCTAATTTCCTTTGGGGTGAAATGTCAAAATGGAGAATCGTGTCTGTCCCATTTGGGCATTTATGAGCTGGTGGCATTTTGGCTACACGCTAGAGTTCACTACCGTTTTCCTGGCTTCTCCCAGAGATATTACTTCAAATTCTGACAATATTTTCTAAGGGATATCACTCAAGTTAAAGTTTTGCATGCTTTTCTAAGGTTCACGCACAGACAGAAGCACAATGGTACATGCACCACTGTAGAAAAGATAAGAATTTTACTGAAATAAGAATTAGAGAACAACAAATGAATAAAAGGCTACACTGGTAAGTGGTATCCTGACAGCACACTCAGCAGATATCTTTTCCAGACAAACTTAGTC
Organism: Limosa lapponica baueri; assembly: GCA_002844005.1. Classification (NCBI taxonomy): domain Eukaryota; kingdom Metazoa; phylum Chordata; class Aves; order Charadriiformes; family Scolopacidae; genus Limosa; species Limosa lapponica. The sequence goes on from KZ506442.1 coordinate 195,045, forward strand.
AATACTAGGATGAGTTAAGAGAATACTTAGAGAAAGCAATAGGTGTTTTCAAAATGGATGGGCCATTAACAGCAGATAATTGAATCCTTGTGGTTAAGAAGTGCCATTGAATTCAATAGGAGCTGCACATACATCTGAAGCCAACACAGGCTTTTGACAGACACCAGCAAGGTAACAGGGAGTAGCACAATTCTGAGCAACAAAAAAAAAACATTAGTTTAAAATAAAAATTGAGGCTCAAATATTTTTAGCATGGCCAAACTTTTCCCAAAAGAACAAAAGGCTTGGGTGGAAATACGTGATTCACTCCCTTTGGAATGAATGTCCTTCTTAAATAGACAAAGTCTCTGTTCCTTCAGGTCTGATCTGGGGAAAAATGAAGCACTGGGTTGTTTCACCAGAGGTCTGAGGTGGAGGAGTTGTACTTATGTGGGTTTGCCATAAATTTTCTATTGCTATCTACCGCTTATGTTGAGGAATATATAGATATATATCCACTTGTAAAGAGCTCCAGTTCAAATTCAGTATCCTTTGGGTCCCTTAACTTCACTCCCATAACAAGGAGCAAGAAAACTGTTCCTACATCAAGATATTCCTCCTTGTTCAAGAGTTTTGACATCCTCCAGACCAATAAATGAGGTGTGTCAAGGGTTTTATACAGCTTAATAATCTCCCATAGGGAAATGAGAGAATTCACATAATAACCTAACTAAAGTGGTGGCTGGAAGATACACACCTCAGGCACACACTGGCAGATAGAGAAGATTACCTTCCAGCTGTATTCAAATCCAGCCAGCATTATAGGTCCTTTTTTTATGCCTTGAGAGCATCTTTACTGCATGTGAACAACCTCTAGATAATGTCTGATGGTATCTAAAGACAGTAATTATCCGTCTAGCTGTAATGAACCGGTACAGTGATGTGTCACAGTCAACATACAGCTTATACCATCTTCTCATTGATTTATAGGAAAACATTCAATCTGGTGGGTGCATATTTGTGCCTGCAAGATTGTAGCAGTAGATAAAGTCAGAAACAAGACATGGACTTCCTTCATGTTGTGAGCTTTGACTTCCCTAATACAGAGGTCCCACAGCTGACTGGAACTCTTTGACTGCTTCTCTTGGACCTTGTCCCATCTGTTAGCTCTTTGCTACATTGCTATACGCACATTAGCATCTTCTTATCCTAGTGTTTTTCTTTGGCTTCAGCTGCCATATATTTGATTATCTCCTCACTTACCTAAAAACGGCACTCCAAATATTCCTGTTGCCTCTGCTTTCTCTTTGGAATTAATTATGCCCCATTTTCATCTTTAATTTGGACTATGGCTGTACATTTGCAAAAATGCTTTGCTGGGAATGCACGCAGCATATATTGCCAGCAATGGTTCTCAAAATATGCCTACTGAAGAAGCTCTTATGCCAGAAAAAAAAAAAAAGCAAAGTTCAAAAGAGCTGCACAGAACTTACAAGACTTTCTCTTAATTAATTCTTTATTTTTTGTATTAAGCATTTCAAATATGAAGTCAATTTATGCAGCCTCAGAATATTATTTTCCTGTAAATTTTGTCAATCTGCAAAGGTCTTTCTTTGCTACTTCCCAATATTTCTCCAGTATTTCTTTATCTTTGTAGGCTTCTGTTCATTATAGTTGTAAAATACAAATTGGCTCACAATTCTATTGAAGACAGAGTTAGGACTAAATCTATAATGTTCTTCCCAATACACTTGAAAAAGGCAGAAGTGAGGATTTCAGAGACATCATGAATACTGATGTCTCTGCTATGTGATGCTTCACAGACATTTTTCCCAAAATAAAAAATGATTAATTTAGTCAAACCTTGGATTTTGAATCTGTAATCACTCACAGGCAGATGTTCCCCTGATATAAAATGACATTGGTCCACTGACATTGATGTAGAAGAAACTAAAGGGCATTCTACCTCTTATCTTTGGTTGTGCTTGAACCATTTTGTTTTAAATAACTGCTTTCATGAGCTAAAATAATCATAGATTGAAGTTGATTGTCAATGCCTTTTTTGGATGAATCAAAACCCAACATTTTTTTGCCAATTCCACTGGTCATGCATATGGGCCAGAAGAAGGGGAGTCTCCATTGTACAAACTACCCCAGTAGCTTTACAACTAAATATTTTGAGGCAATGCCAGAATGATGTATTGGTCTCCCAAAGGTGACTTACAGTCATGCTTTCATTTACAGGTTATTTCTCTATAATCTTTAGATATTGTTTTATTACTGGTACTGTTCTTTAAAATTGAAGATGTTATATTTTGTCAATTGAGAGATGTTGAATATAAAATTGCAACCTGCGTGATTCTGCACTCTGAGCAGTCTACCAGTACCAGAAACTCTCTTTAGCCTGATAAATACCTCTGGAAGTCTCCATTTGTATCGGGAATTAAATAGACAATGAGGAACATGACCACTTGAAAATAAATTGTGTCTCCCCCCCCTAGCTTCCACTTAGTCTTAGTGTTTTCCTAAGAAATATTTAGCTAGTATGAAAAATGCTTGCAGAAATTCTCTACATTAAAAAAGAAAAAAAAAAAAGAAATCACAGATTTTTATCCTTGCAGCTGACAAGTAAGGAATTACTGTGAGCCATTATGGTTTGGAGAATTGGGAATACCTTGTGCAAGGGTAATGGTGCCAGTGATGCTGCTGATCCTTTCAGGAGCAGTGCCCTTTACGAAGAGCAGCAGCAAATAGCACCTTCCTTCCCCACCCAGAAACACTAATCTGCAAAGACAGAGGAGAGCTGCACAGAGTCCGTAAGCACCTGGGACTAGCTGCTAAGAAGGTAGCCCATGAATATGAAAATCCAGCGCAGAGAGCGCCAGGCAGCTCTCTGGCAGGCAATGTCACTAAGAGCTATGCCCTTCCAGTACAGAGCATATATATATATGTTATATTTTTTTATTTTTTCAGTCCATCAGAATTTGTGCTTGTGCTCAGAGAATTCATCAGCCGGCTATAAAGGCATAACAATAGCTGGTCAAGGACAGAGCATACAATGCCTTTTCACATGGGGCAAAGGCAATCAAGAGATTTCACACATATTTGTGCTGCCTGAGAAACATCCTTAATGTGTGGGGACACAGACAAGGGTAAGAGCAAGAAAGATAAATTATCTTGCTCCTAGCTACAGTCAGCCTGTGGATAGAAGCAGATTGACACAGTTGAGTACAAGCACCACGAGCCAGAGACTGTAAATACCTGTTAGAGTGCAAGCTGGGCTGAGCAAGGAAAAATGCCTCTCTCCTTCTTCCTAACCCTTCTGCTCATCTTTATCTGTCTCTCCTGGTAATTTTATCATCCTTCTCAGAGAGCAGAGAGGGGATGGAAAGGGTAAGTGGCATTTCTAACCCCAAACCTGGATATTAAGGGTAAGGTATTTAAATCTGTAAGATAGATTTAAGAGTCATCAACCCCTGGAGACGAGCTCTTAGATTAGCAGCTCTAAAAACTCTTCGGGAATTACAGCTAAAGCAACTCATACAAAGCCTCCCAGTAATCCCATTTTTGCACATTTGCAAAAATGGATTGAGGAGGCTGAGAAATATTCAGTCCTTCTGAAACCTGGTAGCTTAAGTGGCTACTGCTGCAGACTTCGAGTAACTACACTACCTGGTGCAGAACATACAGAAAGATTTAGACCTGAGAAGAAATACATAAGCAAATGTTGAAAATTTCTCTGAAATACTCCTACCAGTCCTCTTCCTCCATCCTTCTGTATTCTGCATATGTTGTAAAACTGTTGCTGCTTTGTGAGGACAGAGACTTTTGTAGAGAATATTGCATACTGGGACAGCGTCTCATTTACTGGATTCAGCTCTGGCACTGCACCCATCATTCCTGGGAAGATTAAGATACCAGAAACTGGCTAGATACAGCCAAGAAGACAAGGACCAACCTTTAGGTTTTGTTCTATCGTTAGCATGCCAGTGTAGCATCACCCTCTATTTTGGATCTGACCTAGCACATAGCCCACCATACTGCTTTCAGCGGTTGGTCCCTGTAGATTTCTACCCTTTATAGAGCACAGTGAGCTTTAGGATTGCCTTGTGGGAACTCAGAACTAACAAAAGGTGGCTACCAAGCTCATAGTGCCACTGTGCCTTGGCATACTGGACAACCTGGCTTTCCTCATCATTTAAAATACAGAGCAGGACACCATTTTACTCCCTTCCAAACTGTTTGTGCAGGTTTCCCGTCATGGAAACTAGGCTGGGGAGGAAAGTTGTTGAGTGTCAAAACTTCCTCCTGCCATTTACAGGACACAACCAGGGCACGGAAACCTGGAAACATTTCCACTAAATTATGTGTAACTAGAGGTAGGTACAGCTATAGCTATACCTAACCTAATTAGGGACTGCGCCTGGGAACATCCCAGGGAATCGGTCAGGAGAGCGCCTCAGTTCCACAAGCAGATGTGGTCCAGAGCTTACTATAAATATGTGTAATGGACAGGAAAAGTGGGAGTGCTGTGAGAGCTGCCAGTCTCTTTGTCTTTTTACATTCCTGCACTGGAAAAGACATGGGAGAGCTCTTTGTACTGGGGAGCTGATATCCTGAAATCCTGGCTGTGGCCAAGAACAGCACAGTGCTCATCTGGACACATGACCATATGGCAAGTCGGATGTGCCAGGTGGAGGTCCCAGGAGAGGACTTTCCACCTTCAGAATATTACTGCTAATCACCCTCCTCCAGATTGCGACAGGCAAAATGCACGGGAACCCATCAGACTCAGAGAGAGGTCTATAAAAGAACTAACATATTCTGCACATAGCAAATTTAGTACCATATTGAAATGTGAATAAAACCAGAATACATTGGAATAATATTATCTATGTATTTTGAAATACAGCAGTAATACTGTTTGATGGTCTCCGATTGAATATTCTTGTTTTGTTTTACTTCAACTTTTGAATTTTGTTTTTTCACTTTGATTTGGAACTTATTTCAAGTACAAAGAATTTACCACAAAACAGGAAAAAAAAAAAAGTTGTTCATCAGTCAAAAGCAAACACTTTGCATTTAACATGGAAACACAGCTCCTTAGAACAGCGCGATTCCCTGATCAAAAGAGAAACTTCATTGTTTTTCAAAGTCAAATATTAGCGATTACTGTAAGGATCACTGTAAACACCATCTACATGAGTGCTTGAGGAGCCCATTGAACTCAGGATCTACTCACAAAGCGGCTATGATAATAACCATAAATTAGACTAGAGTTTACTGAACATTAAGATTGCTGAATATTAAACAAGAAACTTTTAAATTCCAGCACAGCTGATCATCCTCCAGATGAGCCACTGAATAAAATCATCCCTGAAGTGTTCAAATTCATGTACTGTTGAATCACATTTTTCATCTCTGATTGAAAAGCAGAATGACTTCATGTTATCTTAGTTTTATCTCCATGGAGAGCTAAAGACAGCTACTGTCATCCTGTATGCCAGGTTTTTTGCACTTGAGACATCTTGCATTGGGAGCCAATGAGTATTGCAATTTTTAAGTACAGTCTTTTCAAAAGCCAGCTACAAGCTCTGAAAAATTCTTACCGAAAGAGGGAAAAAGAAAAAGAAAATAATTCCTCAAGTTGCAAGTCAGATGGAAAGACACAGTTCTTTGCTATTTCATTTCCAGAGAGAAGAAAAACAAAAATCATGATCAAATGCAACAGTTCATGATTAAAAACACAGTTAAACCAAAACATCATAAGTAACGTCTGCTTGCTGCAATTAAAACTTAAGGCATAGAACTGACTGCCTTCCAGGCAGCTCTCATTGTCTGCTAGAATCCATATGCTTGCTTAGATACCATGTTGATAACTGCTTAAGAAACGCTGATAGACATGCACTGCTGAAATATTGGTAGGCTAACTGTAAAACAGCTATGAAAGTGTTTTACTTACTAAAACAGGTGAGTTAGTGAATATATGTATGTATATACAAACACATATATATAGTTTTCATTATTGCAATGAAGTGTGATCTGGGGTCAAGGCCCATAAACAAGATAAAAGATAATTGTGCGGTATCTGAAAACCGATCACCCCTTCCTCTTCTTTCATTGCTCTCTGTAAAGAGAAGAGCCCCAACCATCACCTTAAGGCTTTGGATGAAGAAATGCATCAACCTGGGGGTAACTCCCCACTAACCGGAGTCTGCAGGACTTTCCCCAGCCCTCCGGGACAGAATTCAGTGCAGCTGGAGAAGGGCCATGAGGTGGCTTTTGTTTGTGTGGTGCCCCAAAATGCCTGTGCACAACCGAGGTAGCCACAACCTGGCACAGTGCAGGCGTGGGTGCTGAATCAGCCCCTAAACGAAAGGATTGGACCAGCAAGATCTTCATTTTTATGCTGGAGGAAGTGTGTCAAAAACAATGCCTTCGCTATTAAAAATTAATTGTCTTAAGCAGTATATGATATTAAAATGTAAATTTAAGGCTCAATCTTTTAAGGTGCTGAACCGTATGGCTCTAATCCACGGAGGCGTTAATGCATGTGCTTAAACTTTGTACGTGTGTAGTCTTATTGATGTAAGCACTTCACTAAAAGGGGCCAGATTACAAAGCCTCTTTGAGGATCTAGCCCTCCACAGTGAAAAGTAGTTTAGACCAAAGACACCAGAGTGGGCTTGAGCCCACATGTGTTATTTGCATTTTGAATGAAAGCGTTTTAATAATTTAATCACATTTGAAAACCATTGTACAGGGACGATCCCTAGTCATTTTGAGGAACTAAGTCCTCTTAAATTCTAATTCTTACCCTTCTGCTTATTCACAAAATAGCTTTAAGAAATATCTTGCCGTGTCTCAGCTTTTCCATCTCTACAATACTTACCTCAAAGGGCTATTGTGCATGTCATTAAATAATGCTGGTAAAGCACTCTGAAGATCTGCACTGGTATATATATTCTAAGAGAAATCGTTATTGTACTGTTAGTACCATATGAAGTTTGATACAAATCCATGAACTATACCATCGGTTACAATTCTTTAAACACAATCTCCAGCATAAAGACATTAACTGTAGGAAATAGTTGACTACTTTAGAACACAGTTCTGTAAAACCTTCATTCTTCTAGCTATATTATATTCAAATGTCAGAATATATCCAAACCCCTATTTTTATTTTAAGCTTGGCTGATTTATTGATGGCTGTGCTTAATTTTTAAAACATTTTCTCCTTTAGAAATTAGTCTTCTGTCAACCTTTCTAATGTACACAGTCTGGAGTCACAGTGTTCATCTTAAGCAGCTTAGCATTAATGTTTAATTCTGCAGTCTTTACCCTGGCTGTGCGGAACAGTTTGATAGTTCCTGTGCTCTTGCAATCAGTAGCTAACACATACTCCTGTATTCTCAACTGTACTGATAGTAAGTTGCCATTCTCTCCCACTCTATTTTCCCAGTTTTTTCCCCCTGTAATTTATAATGGGTTTAATACCCGTATAATTTTTCAATAACAGGAAAATTTGAAAGCCAGCTGAAGTACACAGGCTCACTGGTCCCTCTTTGCATGCTCACGAGATGTTTTTAAACCAGATTTGTCCAAGCACTTGTGGACACGGTCTGCTCGTTTGCTTCTGCGGGTCACCCCTTTGCCACCAAGGGCTTTAGACTCATCAGTTCTTAGCGTTATGAGTAGCCCCTTTCCCACAGAGCAGACCTTCACACAAGTATTGTTGTTGTTTTAACAAGCAGAAACAATATCTTAGCCCTCTCTCAGACTTCATATAGGACAAAATAGAACATGGGGTGTCTTATGCACTGATGCATGCTCCCCAGGGGAGTTTAAGTTAGCTTAAATGCACTGCTTTTCTCCATTTTTCATACCCTTTGTCTACATTTATACGTTATACACAAACATTTCTTTTACACCCCAAGTTTTGCTACCTACTAAAGTCCAGACAACAGCAAACCCCTTGTTAATCTAGAAGAGTTTCAAACCTGCTGCTCTGAAGTATATGGAGATTGGGTATGTCCTGATTCAACAATGTATATGCTTAACATAAGCCTGTGCTTATCTTCTATTAAACCTAATAGGACTAGGCACTTGTTTAATGTTAATTATACACTTATGTGTTTTATGGATTGGGGCCTGGATTACTTATTTGATTACAATTAGGGCTGTGATTGCATGTTCAGTGAGCTGAGACTATTCGGCAATGAGCCTGACTGCCTGCCTACTCCCCACCTACCCTCATTCTGACTAACAGAAGTTGCTACATCTGCAGTGCTGAGGGGTTTCTATTAGCCTTGTGATAGTGATGGATTCTGTTCTTTTTACACATTCAGCTACAAAAAAAAAAAAAAAAAAAAAAAAAAATACTGTTACTCCCTTTCCCAGTGCCTTGTGACCATGTACAGAGACAAAGCTTTCTCAGTGAGACAATTAGCAAACTGTCCGCAGAACACAAACCTTTTACATCTTCAGTACATGAATATACACATACATTACTTTCATCCAGAGAAACTGTAAGCAAGATGAACTCCTCTAACCTCACTCAAAACTGTCAAACTAAAACCAAGAGAATAAATGCTCTAATGAAAAAGAAAAGGTAGAGCAACCTTTAGCAGAGCAACAAGGAGATCTCACCATTTCCACTGTAAAAGGCAAAGCTTCATGGGAGAAACTCCTGCCCTGTGAAACACTAACAGGCTTAGAGCTTAGTGTGACTGCAGCAATTTAACGGTTGACCTTGTGGAGTCAAAAACGACTGTCAGCTGGAAACAATATTAATTATAGTGGTACAAGAACGATGCATTTAAAAATCATTTCACAGAGGGTAATGATTATAAAGTTTTTTAAATAGTTAATTTCTTTATGCAAAGTGTCTTCTCTTGACAAACACGTTAAGAAAAGCTGATATCCTCGTCGGAATGGTCTTGTGCTTAAGGTAACAGATTGGGAGTCTTTTCCGAGGTCTATGTCCTTTTCGTGTCTTATCTTTGAGAGACAGATTGTGAACCAGTTATTCTCATTGATGGGTAGTATTCGCACTAGTTGTCCCATACAAAATAATGATACAGCTCGTGCAGGCAATCATCCATCACTGCAGAAAAGACATTCTCAATGTAACCTTTAGATTGCATGAGATGTTCGGGGAAGTTACTATCTCCTCCTGCATTTAGCACAAAGGTCTCCCTGCAGCTGGTGTGTCAAAGTATCTGCAATATGGGTAAAGACAGCCTCAACTGTAGCTAAGCAATACCTTCTGAGAATATTTAAGTAAAGGTTATTACAGGCAAAATATTAAATTCTCAATATTTTTCACTGTAAAAGCATTATAGTCCACATCCCTACATCTATTTGAAGCCTCAAGAACAAATTTGAGGTTGAAGCCGTAAAAGAAAAGGAACAGTTGAATACTGATTCATATATAAAAGCTCGGTTTGTTTTTTTTTTCATAAATGACAATCACTCAAACTATCAATCATCTGGAGAGGAAGAATCAGCAGGCAATCTAATTCAAGGAATTAGATTGTAATGCCTGATGTAGATCTACCAGTTAATTTAAATAATGAGTCACCTGGTAGGCAATCAAATCTAGGTCAGGACATTTAGCAGGCTGAAAATAATGAGTCTAACAGCAACAGAGCTAACAAAACAATCCAGATAATAATGACAGCACAGAATGACAGTCCTAACATAATCAGACAGCGTGCACAAACTGTAAATAGACAGAGTAAAGAGAATGAACTTGCGTAGGGAGGCAAAACATATTCTCCAATGAAACTATTATAGCGGAATTATGTTTGGTTAAAAGGAAGCATAGTGACAATCACAGTGAGGACATACAATATTTATGTGCTCTTACTGCATCTACGATATCTGTGAAAACATTGTTTTTCAGCTTTTTGTTTGTTTGTTTTGAAGGTAAAGCAAATACAGTAAAATTTGATTGTTGTTGGTTTTAGAAAGGGAGGCAGAAAGGCAAAACTAGTGTCTTTTCCTGACTTTTTACTTACATTGATTGATGATTTTGATTTTAGAAATTGTTTCTTGGTTCAAAAAAATAAGACTAGCAGGGGGGAAAAGAAAGTTAATGTTCAAATGCAGCTCCCTCTGCAGTCCTCTTTGCCTCGGTGTGCAAATGGACAGATATATTAGAAACATAACTACTACGGACAAGCACCAGAGACAGGGAACTTCAAGCCTGTATCCTCTGCAACCCCCTCACTAAATTCATATCATGGAGCCTCACACCCTGTGCTCTCTGAGCAACCCAGGGGCTGGAACCAAATACAGGCACTTCTGCTCCTTAAGAGTACAGGCAGGCAATTTGTTTAAGTAGAAAACACTAGATGTCAGCAGTCCTCCTCGTTCTCCAAAGTGCACTCCCTACTCAAGAACTCAGCACTGGTTTTAAGCTAATCCGGCTGTTCCTGGCCAGGGGCAAAGTTACCATTTTATAGGGGTTTTTATCTCCACGCGGTCCTACCTGCATCTGGCTGCCGCAAGGTGTTTTCTTCTTGTGTTTGATTTCACTCTTGCTCGTTTGCACAAGCAGAGTGCAAGTTCTTCACTTGGTGTGTCAAAATACTGGGGTCTGAAAATGCCCTTTCCTATGGTCCACTGGCTAAAGAATGTCACCTATACTGAGGGGAGGCCACCTATGCCCTCCTACCACCCTTCCTTCCCCGATGCTCTGGTCCAGCATTTTTAAATGCTTTTTTTCTTTTTGTACTAACAGCAGCTTTGGTTTACTAACAGCATTACTGAGTTATTCGGATAAAATATGGAATGGCAACAGATTTACCTATTGAGATTCATTTTATAATCCATTACCCATATGATGCTCCAGGCAACTGGAGTTCTGTTGGCTTGTTACTAATGCTGGTCTGTTGAGTTTATTCAGCTTAAACTAATAGAGAAGCATATAGGAGATGACTACCAAATAAATATTCTTTAACTTTGGCATCTCATTATGCCTTCAACTTCGGCATCTCATTATGTCTTAGAATGAATGATGGCACTTCTTTTCATAACTCCAGGTAGCTATCTAATGTTGAAAGCCCACTTTTTTTCTTCTGTGAGACGTTTTTTTAGTTTATAATTACCATTTCAGTTTTAAAAGCATTGTTGAGTTACATCCACAGATTTAAGAAAGGATAGGGCTTTGTAGCTCAGCTTCATGTTCTCAAATGTGTCACCAACTTCTTTGCTCCTTCAAGAGAATCTGTGGGAGCTCTGGTGATGCCTTACATCATGCTTTTTTTTTCTTTGAAAAGTCAAAAGGGAATGATCAGACTTTATTCTTACTTACATCAGTGCGAATTATATTTGTCTAAAGACTGGGTCTACTGTGGTGATAAAGCAGTATCTGGTACTTCATTAGGTTTCACTAATGCAAAATGGGTGACACAGATCCTAAACTGGATTTTATGGATGAAAAAATCTCATCTTCTAAGACAATCTTCATCATTGGTTTAAGAGTTAGCCACAATGTTTCTATTTTGTTTACATTTTCACTTCATTTTCACACATAAAAAACAGTGAAAGATGTTTCCAAAACATTCAGTATCAAAAGAGCAACAGTTCTGCATTCCTGCAGCAGCACAAGTTGAATCATGTCTGGATCATAATATCCATGACCGACGAGGCCTGACACAGTGCTCAGGGCAAAGGATGTTGAATTAAGAGATCCCAGCTATTCTTCCAGTTCTGTTAATGATCTTCTGTCTCTCCTTGTTGAAATAATTGTGTATTTTTGTGCTAATTCCTCTGTCAGCCTCTGTTTATATTGCAGATTTCTTTTGGGTCTTCTGAGCTCTACTGCAATGCAAGTGGTAACAGGAACAAGATGTTGCAGAGAAATATTACTCCATCTTCCCTACTCTGCTCTAAAATAGGCTGTTCACAGTATTACAAACTCAAATGTCTTTGTTGTTGTTATTTAATTCTATTTTATGTTAATCAGTTTCGTGTGTTCTCAGAGTCAACAAGAACTTCCTAATATAGCAGAGATGTAGAATTCGTTAAGCAAAGTGGGTTGTGGGGTGTTTTGAGGTCCACTTAAATGAAGGGTGCCTTGCAAATGGGAAATGATAACCAAAGAGCAGGCTGAACATTTTAGAATACACCAGAAAGCAACAGCTTGAATGGGCAAGATGGAAATCACCACCTTATACCTGGTCCCTCTATGTAATGTGTATGATTCTTGTTTAACAAATATTGGAGCCCGTCACAACTAAAATGTTTTTCACAATTTGGGACAGCACATTTAAGTTGTAAGTAATAAAAACATTTGGCTAGGTGGCCTTCTAAAATTATAATCCTTGAAATAGTAATTTTCCTCTTTTTATTTATACTTCACAGTTTATAGATACCTGAAATAGTAATGCCATATGTAAATCTCTTTCTAGCCAAGCTTACTTAAAATGCTCGTTCAAAAGTAATAAGTGCAATATCTTTTCTAATCAGGTCCCCTTGGAATGAAATCATGGAAAAATGTTCCTGCCAGTTCATGCTGATTACCTGTGTGTCTCATTATTCTAAACTCTATCTGACAGCCGCACAGTCATAACTGCCTTTCAACAAGAACTACCACTGAGTCTTTTAAAAATAATTTTATTTCAATTTCTAGCTAGTTCTAGCTTAAACAGCACATATAATTGCCTAATAAGCAGTTCATAAGAAGAACATAATTTCAAAGTAAAATGTTGGACCTATCCAGTCTTTGACAGTAACAGAAATTAGAGATGCCTTTTAAGTTCTCCAGTGCAAGTTATTCTGCTAGAGAGGAATCAGCAACCTGGAAACTCATTAGAATACTGATTAAACTTTCAAAGTATGCACAGATTTATTTTTTTTTAAATTATTGTTAATATTAAGCAACTGCTGAACTTAAAAAGTAAAATCTGTTACCTGTTTCAGAAGTTTCCCAACAGGTTTGGTAATGTGGACAGGGAAAACTTTCCACGCCACTGGAAATTGCTGTTATTTTATTACAACAAACAATACTTGTATAAGTGTACAATGTAGCATAATTTTGTCCAATCTCTGTGTAACAAAGGCCACAGTACCTAATCAATGTATTTTTCCTTTTAGCTCAATTATGTGTGCCTGATGAACTACCAGTTTCAAAAAGCTGTTTTATCTTGAGGAGTCCCAGGAGAAGATGGACTGGACAAAGTGGTGTTAAGTCCTTGAGGTTCTTTGGGAAGTTTCCTAAGGAATTATTGCAGGTTGACTTCAGTGACCAGTATCAAAATATCTCACTTCCATTGCTTTGTCCACACGTGTGTCTGCGTCTGTGCGTATGTAATAGATCCTGCGAGTCATCTGCGAGCCCAGATTTGGATGAGGAAAGCCAGGCTGCAAGGGAAAACAGGTAGGGAGGAGGACAGGAGGCCCAGAGTCCTTCAACATTAAGCTGGGGCATAGCTGTAAAATATTTTGGAATTAATCATAACCAAACAAGGTATGGTCACAGGTCTAAAATCCTAATTCACCATGTAACAGGTGACAGAGTAAGTCCTACATTCACCTTCTGGACTTTTGTCACGTCTTGATTCTTCAAATAACTAAATATTAAAGTCCAAAGCCTGAAACAGAGATAATGGCTAAGGAAGTTACCCCCTATTTTTCCTTTTTGAATGGCAGAGATGGTGAGTAGTCTAGATAATGTGTTTCCTGCCAGTGTGAATCACTCTAGGATGAATAAAAATTTTTTGCAAGTACCAAGAGAATCCAAAGTGGCTGGCTGATCAGGTAAACTACCAACCTGGGCATTTATTTAACATCCAGGAGCATTTTGTGTATCTGGAAGACAGTAAAGCCAGTTACTACAGGAGATATGTTATAGGAAGGTCATAGAATCAGTTAAGAGTTTTAATGGGAACACTTTTCTGTTGAAAAAACATTCAGTTCTGGAAATTTGTACATTTTGTCAGAATGTCTTGTCTGTGATGAAACTATGTGAATAAAAAAGAAAAAAAGGAAGTAAAACCAAATTATTTTCTTAAGGTCAAATGCACTAGAATATCTCCATCCGTTATTTTAAAGTACTTTTTCCTTTTTTAAGATATCATTACAAATTGGATGACCATGATGTAAAAAATTCCAAGATTTCTATATTCTGCTTTTACCTGAATGGGAGACTTTTGGCCTTATTTTAAAAGTAAATATTGTGTTATTAAGTTGCTGCCACTGTTTCACAAGATTACTCTTAGTAAAAAAAACCCCAAGAATCTGTACAGAACAAATATCATACAAAGTGTCAAATGAAATTGCATAATCAAAAAATAGAAGACATTAGTAAATGCAGGAAATACTTCTGAAGAAGCAAATTCCTTCTCACATCAGCTCAAGATTGAATAGCCTGTTTTTATACCAAGAAAATGAGAAAATAATTTTGTCTATGAGCATGACGATTAAAAAAAAAACTAATAAACTAAAATTGTAAATGATAAAGTCATAAATCAAATGTAAGAAAAATTTCAGAAGTGAACAAATAACAATCCATTTTCTGCTCTAGATCTGTCTGTAGCTATGTCTGTGAAATACCCCTTTAACCTGCTTTTTCTTATGATTTTGGGAAAGTACGGTATATTCAGTTCCTCAACAAAACCCTTATAAGTTAAAGCATTAATCATTGGTTAATTGTAATTACTTAGCCTGTGGAAAATTTGGGAATGGAATTAGACTGTGACTACAAGTCAAATAAAGTTTGCTTTTACTATTGATTTAAACATTTCTGAGACAGATGTTCAATATAGTTTGCTTAGCATTTTTTTTTTTTGTAATGCTTGGTCAATGTGCAGAATAATAATTGAAGTCAGTCTTTACACTAATTTTTGGATCACATATAAGTTACCTTGTAATCATCAATGTTCTTAATAACAGAAGACAACACGTATATTGCTTTTCCAATATAACTGCACAAAATTACAAACCAAGATATTTTTGAGCTTCTATACATTTTGTTGTTCAATTGCATGCACCTGACAATGTTAAAAATGATTTAAAGCCTGCAGTATACGTTTTGACACCTCCTTTAAACACTTTTAAACTTTTTCAGTGTCACAGTCCAACGCTCTTTTCTTAGTCTCACAAAACTTTAATTATGCTCAGAAGGCCAGATCCTCAAACAGCTTTCAGTGTTGCAATGCACCTACTGAGGATCAGGATCTGGCTACATCTGACACCGGATTTCCTTCAGTCATTCAGGGCAAGACTCTGAAAGTTAAGATCAAAGGCTTATTTCTTCCATCATTGAAGTCAGTTCTTTTCCTTCTTTTTTTTCTCATCACCTTTAGGGTTGAAGACTTCAGATATGGGAATAAAATATTCAATTTGTCAAAGAATTTGTTGGAAACTGGATGAGGTTACTTTCAGAACTAGTTAAACCCTTTCCCCTCTGTCCTTCCATCTATGCCACAGAGCCCCTCTTCAGCTTGGGGCTCTAAAAGCTTCCTCAGCCTCTGGTAGATCATCTATAAAGCAAGAAGTTCATAAGCACTTGGAGAAATGGATTTCTGTCTTGCAAGGCTTTTTAACTGAACCACATCAGTGGCGTGTGTGAGTTCACTTATTTCTGTGCCGGAGTCTGCATGGGGAGAGACATCAGGCTGCCTTACAGACACAAATCAGTGCAGGTCACTAGGGAATGCAGGTGGGAAGAGATTTTAGCTGAACGGTGGAGAAGGTGTCTAATAAGGTGTTTTCACTATATCTCTCTCGCTTATCCACCTGCCTATTTCACAAAACCTGTGGGAAGTACTTATTACCCCCCAGGGCTCAACACCTCAGTTGAAAGTGGATGAAATTAGCCCAGTGCTCTAAAAGTCCATCCACTTGGAAAAACAAAACAACACATAAGAACTTCAGAATAACTGTTCCTGTAAATGATCTCTCCCCAGTCTGAGAGCTTGAGATTGGTGATGCAAATGTATATTTATTACAGGTATAACAATTAGACTTGGCAAAAAAAATGCACACCTTCCAGGGGAAATGTAATTCCAAAAAGATTAATGACTTTCAAATTTAAAAGAAAACTGAAATGTATAAATTTTTGCCAAAAGATACATTTTTTTGCAAAACTGGCAGCAAAGAAAACCTTCCCTATAATGTCATAATGTCACCATATAACCATATTTATTTTTACAGCAAATAAGTAATTCACTAGTATTTAAAGTTACTACAGAAATTTTTCATGGGCTTCTGAAACAGCCACACTTCTACTGGTAGATTATTTCACTTTCTTGAAGTCTATTTTTCTAAAATTAAGTCTGAATAATAACAGCGCTATTTTCTCTTTTCTATTCAGATTTCAAATATAAAGTTAATGATATTTTATTATTTCATATTACTTATTCATGCAGTTTGAATCTCTTGTAAAATCCTTAGTTTTAAAAGAATATCTGAGAATATTCTGAAATGGAGGGAAAAACATATTTATTTAGAATAATTGGAGTTGTTTTATTTTAAATTCAATACTGAATTGATGCTGCTTCTTCAGTTCTCACCATGACCAACCGTAACATGACTCATCTAAGATAGCTATGTCTATTATTCTGCAGCAAAAAGGTAGGAGGTATTATTTTTCTCAAACACTTTTAGCTAACTTTTTCTTCAGTGAAGGCTAAGGTAATAATTTATTGCTTAGCAGAAAATTACAACACTTCCACAGTGACTCATCTATGTCGGTTGGCTTGTATGTGAAAGCAGACATATAGCTCATCTTTTTAACCTGTTTTATTACTAGGTTTAAGATTTGGATACTTTTTTAATAATAAGACGGGTAACAAAATTAAAAGATTTTGACACCTTAATATTTTTAAGATCTTCAGCTCTAAGTTGGTACAGCAAGAGCAGGCAGACAAAACCAGGCTGACTTCCTGGCTTCACCCCTGATTCTGGCTTCTCTAGAAAATCCCTGCCGGCCATCCAGCTCAAGCCATATTTGTACTTCTTACACCAAAAAACCAACACTTACAGCAACACAACAAAACTGCATGCTTTTCCTTCTCTTTTGTCTTTGTTTTGTAACTGAGGCAATACAAGAAAACCCATTGACAAGGATGCAAAGTAATTCGGATACTCACAGAATTCCCAGTATTACCCCACTATGCAAGAAGGGGCTCAGATGCAAGTTGTGGGCCAAATTTCATCAAGACATGTGGGTCTTTATATGGGAAGAAGCATTCTTGTAATGAATAAATACATCAATAAATAAAAACGTATTGTCCTTCTCAGAACTCTTGTCTACAAAGGAGTGTCATAATCATGAGTCTGTTCTTACTTACAGACATTTTTGCATACAAAATGAAGACAATGATTCAAAGTAAAACCTTGAAGAGAGGATGAATACAGAGCCGCAGAAGTCAAGAGTTACAATATAACTATAAAGGACAACATCAGCAAAACATTGCGTTGGCCTCTCTGCATTTGGTCATGATATAATTAATCCAGTCCAAATCCTTTTGTAAAAGAAATAACTAGTAAGATAATTTTAATGAGTTTTAAATTGCATGTTATACTTCACATTCTCTCTAAATTTAAATATTGGCAATAATTCCTACACCAAAATATTTTCTTCTATTATAATTTCAGTAACTACAGTGTATGTAAGCCAACATAAGCCTTAGTGGAAGAAAAGAAACTTTGGATAATCTATCATTAACCTTAGGCCATATTTTAATCTTCATTTCTAAAGGTTTCCCATTCTGTACAGTTTATTCATTACACATTTCCTGCTTACAACAAGCAAATTCAGCAAACATTATTTATCAGAGTTCCTTTGTAGGCTAATGGCTGCCTGGGTTTCCTGTTGTGTTGTGGAGGACAAACCAAGGAGGCAGATTCAACCGAAAATAAATGGTCAATGCCCAGGTTTGCACTCTATTTCTTTAAACATTGTAGAAATGTCCTTAAAAGCTGCAAGGACACACAGCAAAGTGTCCCAAGAGAAGACTAATTCATGCTCTGACCTTTTATACCAGTTTGGTTATAGCACGTATTCAATTACCCAATTAAAAAGAAAAGAAAGAGATACAGTTGAAGAAAACAAGTATAAGCCATAGCAATATCATCCTGATGCCTCTGATTCTTGAACTGAGTTATGCCTTACTTATAGGCTACAATGAGGCCCTCAAAAACTAATACCCCAAGGTGAGTAATATTTTTTGAATAAATATTCTAAACTGAATTAAACTTTTTTTGATCAGAATCTCTTTGTATGATACTGTCAAATTTTTCTCTTATGTAATATCTGAATTTTCTGCCCACTCTTTACTTTCCTGTCTTCATAAACCTGGAAATAAAAAATAAGTCCTCATTTGAAAGAAGGAGGAAATTTTTTACATCAAAGGGTAAACAGTGCATTTCTATCTCGGTAAATGAGGTCATTTTGTTATTACTCCACTCTGCTTTTTTCTTTCTTTCCCTGGATACTGAAGTCTGAAACTAAATTATCTACACTTCCTTTTCTGACAAACTGAAAAGGCAACTTTTGTGTACATCATCATGTTTTTAATAACCACAAGGGTTTAAATTTTGTAGTTTGCAGATAAATGTAGCACTTCCTTTTAGTTAAAAGAATATATTGTTCTTTTCCTAGTATTTCAGTGTGCTATTTAATTGCATTGCACATTCCATTTCTTAGCTGTGTGAAAGTTGTAAAGCTACATGAATCATAATAAAATTTAATGAGTTTTTCATATGATACCCAAGGGAATATTGTCATAAACTGGCTACATACTAAGAATAATATTTTTCAAAAATATCTACTTATTTTGGTTTATTTCGTCATTGTATGATTACTGTAGATGCTGGATCTGTGAAGGATATCCACTGGTCTTATGTAAAATTGTATGTGTTCACCAATTTTCAGAATCCAAACTCCTATAACAGGTTTTTTTTCTTGGTGTCGGTGATGTCAACCTGAGTTCTATTGATAAGTCAATGGTACCACATTGAAGTCAGTAAATTCATGTGACATTGGGAAAGTTTAAGTTTCATCAATACCATCAATCATCAATACCACATAATAACAGAAAGAGTTTTCAAGGAGTTCTTATCCAACAAGATTTTGTTGCAAAAGAAACAGAAAATCATCTCCGTTGCATCCAAGACTGATGTTAATCCACATTGAATAAGATATCTTATTTGAGTAGGAATTATTCATGCCGCTAAAAAAAAATTTGAAGGAGTGGCAATAATATTTGCTACAATTGTACAATTATTCATAACTGAGAAAGCATTGATCAGTTTTATTTATAAAAGAAATTATTGTATTTTTTTTCCAAGATTCCATCATTAGTCTTTTTAAAGAATGGCTGAAGACTGAACAGAATTACAATATTCTTCTGGCAGGAACAGAAAGATTAGATTACACTTCATATTTTATGTGAAGAAAATTGTGGCTATTTTGGTCATAAATATAGCCTGTAAGAAAAAGAAATACTGAATTTGGATTGCCAGTGCAATGCTATTATGCCAGAGTAATATAATATCCACACCAATATAATAAATGCTTTCAAAAACGTACAGATATGTAACGTGATGCAGTACACTTTGTAGATGAAATGTTCGCTCTTCATATATATCCTGCATAACAATTTCAGTATAATAAACGGTGGGTGGGTTTCTCATTATTGATTTTACCGTCTCAGACAGTTGGAGGTCAGCATACATTTACACAGGACAAACTACAAATCCCAGTAGTCATAAGTACACTGCCTCAGCTTTTTTTTTTTTTTTCATATATCTGGTACAACAGTAAACACAGAGAATAATAATCCGTAGTGCTTAGCAATTTCTTTTATTGTCCTTTATATTACATACAATCTTTGGGTGTGAAAGCCCTTAAGAGAAACAAAATCAATAGGACACTATGAAACCGTAATAGGAGTCTACAGAAATCACTCTAAGAACCATCACATATAATAGAAAGTGATAATATCTCCATAGGGCTTTTCTTTCTAGGGCAAAGCATCTAATAATTATAGAAAAAGTAAAAAGCTTGTTTGTTTTTTCCTAGTAGATTGTCTTATATTCTACAAGGGCTGATGGAGAAAAGGTGTCACTGTAGCTCTGAACATATCCTTGAAGTGTAAATGCAGAGGAAAAGCTCAGCTCTCAGAGGAGGAGCTCCTTCCTGAAGGACTCACAGAAGAAAACTCTCCCAGAGCACCCATCACACTTCAAAAGGGTAAATGATACAAAAATGATGGGAAAGACTGCATTGAGCAGCATTGAGGGGTTTATTTCCCCAGGTAGTTTGTGATCACCAGGTGCTAAATTTCCAAAGCAGTTTTGAGATACTGTGTTGCATCAAGCCCTTTTAGAGAATAAGCAGATGATACAGCTCCTTCACAGAGCCACCAGTGCTTCTCTATCTATCCCTTGGAAGGAAATCCCAAAGTAAAACAGTTTAGTTTTCTACACAACTTTTTTTGCAGGTTTTCAATATCAAACTGCACAATTTTATCACGTTTGAGAGCTTTAGCTGTGTAATGTTCCTTCCCGTAACAGCATATCCTGATGAGCTAGCGACTCACAAAATATATAATACTAACAACACCAAGAGACCACAAAGTTATTCTTATTTAATTTCTGTGTTTAGTGATATTCTCAAAACCTTTCAAGAAGTTTGAGTGATGACAACAGTATGTGCCCTGATCTGAACTTTCCTACAGTCAGTAAGAACCTGGACTTTGATTTATTTAATCCCGATTTAGCTAGATAATAAAGCCGGTGCTGAATTTTAAGTATACAAATAGTTATATTACATCTGATGAGCTTAAAATTATGTATACGAATCCATTTCCAGATTGGGGTATATGTTAATATATAAAACACGGATATAACTTCTCCAATAAGCTTCCTTTTCACAACTAATAAATTCACAATGGGAATAAGTACTTCAAAATTATATTCAAAGATAAGTAAAAGCCTTAATGATCTGCTGGGTTAGAGACTGGAATATTCCCTGTCAACTATCATGCTTCTGAAACCTATAACCACAAGCTCTTCTTCATACGATTTAACTTCTGGTATCTCATTGGCTCTTCTCCATAGAGTTTACCTTCTGGTATCTCATGGAGGCATTTTGAATGACTACCTGCCTTTCCTGTATAGCCAACTCAGGCTCCCAGCTTTGGATAGCTAAAATATCTAAGTTAAATGCCTAGTGGTGATCCCGTCATCAGTCACCAACAAAAGATGGTGTCAAACCCTATGTTCTTCCACATCAGTAAAAATTTATTGAACTTAAGACCCGCTTGTACTGTGTATGTATTTGATTCTGAATTAATCCTCAAATCATTTGTTTAACTACACAATAGCAGTGGAAGCAATTTTTTGGCAACGTAACCTTTTTTTTGCTAAACACCTAAGCCGACCCAGACCGGGGGCTGAACTGATTCATAGCAATGGTAATACCATTAGTGCTCTATTTTCCCTCAATATCCCAGCCACAGAAACACCACTCAGCCCATATATTCATCAGAGTGTTTTAGTGTACCTTTTAAATTTTCGTCATTCTCTTTGCTCCATTAATAGAACTATTTGCATGAAAGAAAGAACAAATTGTCTTCTAACTGGTCTATTACAAGGTACATTAATGAATATAGGTGAACTTTATTAGTGCTTTTACGGTGTACCCGTTCACTTCAGATTGTCATTGCTAATATTGGTATAACGGGCTGCTTCACAGGCATCTTAAAGTACTGCTAGGTACAGAAAACAACGTATTAGAAAACAACTTTTATGCTTGTATTGTTCTTTTTCCCTGTAAAATAAGTATTTTCAGAGCAACATTTACCACCAGCCATTTGACGGCAACTGATATTTGGGCATCTTAAATGTATTTGCCAACCTAAGGGCTTCAAGTTTCACATGACTTCGTCCCTGCAAAGTGATTTTTTTTTTAAACAGAAAACAGTTGTAAAATAAATTTTGGAGAGTATTAACTTAATGTTTATCACATTAACTAAATGATGTCTTGTAAAAAAAAATTTACTATAAAACACTGTATTAATGTTAATGCGAGACTGAATATTATACATGGGCATATTCACTGCAACTTAGATCCTCACTAGGAGTAATTTTCCATGAACACCTTTGAGAACTTGACTTGACTAAACATGGCCAAATTAAACCTTACATTAAGGAGGAAAATGACCTTCCAGCACATGGGTCATACACAATGTGTTTCTTTTTTTTTAAAGGATGGCCATCACCAGTGAATATTGGAAATGAAAAGGCAAATTAAAATGCCTTGTTGCTTGTTCCAGTTGTTATCCACAGATCAGCAAAGGCTATGGGCCACCGTGGGATGGGCTGGATGTAAATGTCATATACAGGATATAATATGTATTAATTCCATAGCAATTTCTCACACTGTCCTAAAGCATCATCATCATGGGGTTTTTTTGTCAGAAATATTTTTAGCTATTTCCTGTTAAGGAGAGTAAACTGTTTGTGTTTCAATAAAGTATTACATAGAAGGCAAATATTATAAAACCACAAGATATACTTCACAAATATAGAGAGAAATTTCTCATTGCCTATGTGGCTAAAAATGCTATAAATGCCTTGTATATCTAAATTATACTTATAGGTATATGCTACATAGTGAATAAGGTTGCAGTCCTTCCATAAGCAGTCCAAAATAATGGGAATTGAAGTCAAAACCTTAATACAAACTGATACTAAAGAGGGATAGTTAAGGAAGATTTTTAGACATATACATAACAACATGTGATTCACATATGTGAAATTTCTGTTATTGACCATGGCACAGTATCACTTTTCTGTGTTACATTTTTCTTTGCCAGAGGGAGCTGATTTTTTATTTTCATAAATCACCAATCTAAAACTCTAAATACTTTGGCTTCCTGTTCATTTCTGGAAGAAATACAGAAAGACTCTTCTATTGAAAAGCAAGGTAAAAAGCTTTTTGCAAGATCACGTCTTGCACTTTATCTGGTTTAAAACAAAGAACTGCAAGTGGAGGCAGGGAGATTTGAAGTCACCTTGTTCAGTGGGACCTAAGAGTGATGGGATTGTGATAAATATTTACAAATCTGCACGGTAAAGATATCTTTGACATGACCTAATTTCACTCCATATTCATAATCTGTTCATTCATAATCATTTATCAACTTGCAGGGGTTTTTTATATGAAGTACTGTTTGTCAAAAAGGTTTGAAGAAAACTTAATCTTGCAAAAGGGTTTAAACATCTTAGAAGAAGTACAATGAGGCTGAAGTTAGCATTAATGTTTATATTCATGAAAACCATTGTTGTCTGAGCATTTTTATACTGTTATTTTTTCAAGTTGATAACATAGGCTGACGTACCATGATGCATTTTTTATTAAGTGTTTGATTATTCAGTTTGATTTCCTGAAGGCTTTAGTGTCTAATTTACTGAGGAGGGAAGGGATCAGCTTAAACTTTGTAGAAAAATGAGAATGACACATTTTATGCAGACCTGTTATGGTGTGGTGTGGTTATATGAGGCCAAACTTCGGGAAGCTGTAGGAATAATCTCAGTTCATGATAAGCGCCAGTGCGGCGGAGCATATCAGGTTACAAGGAATACTTAAAAAGGAATACAAACTTTATGTAAAATCCTCAAAATTTAAGAAGTATGTACTGCCACCAGATTTAAAAAATTTAAGAAGATGTACTGCCACCAGATTTAACTCCCATTTGGTTGTTGATTTTGCAACATCTACATTGCAAAGACTAAAATGTCTCACAGACAGTAACTATGTAATTTTTCATTCCAGAGTCCAGCACTATTCTACCGATGTTTGCCAATCTAGACAAAGGACTATTAACTAGTCCACTTTTACAACAGGTGAAAATGACCCCAACTAACCCTTCTCTGATGATAAGTTTATTTTTATTCTTTTTTTTAAAAAAGAGGATTTCCTACCTTCTCAAGGTTTATAAAGAGATAGTCTAGTTTAAGTGCTCTGTCTAATATTTTGCACTCTGTTGTAATATACATCATGTTAGGCTGAATATAATTTGCATTTTACTTAACATCTTATTAAAATTTATATGCAAAACATATTAGGATGTAGTGCAGAGCTGCCATTGCAAGATCCTTCCAGAAGTTAAGAGAGAGGTTGCATGCAAGGAAACAGCAGTATCAAACCTTTGGGTTCTTTGACTAAATCTTGTCTTATGTTCAGGAAC